>CM035114.1:52014294-52194708 GCA_020205505.1 Panax japonicus | reverse complement strand
GGAAATCTCAACCCTC
Organism: Panax japonicus; assembly: GCA_020205505.1. NCBI lineage: Eukaryota > Viridiplantae > Streptophyta > Magnoliopsida > Apiales > Araliaceae > Panax > Panax japonicus. Next base: position 52,194,692 of record CM035114.1, on the reverse strand, counting down.
GATTTAATTGGCCCATTTGAAATCGATTGAGTAGGAACTGTGGCTTATAGACTCGTTTTATCGCCAAATATATTGCGTGTTCATAACGTTTTTTTTCGTATTGATGTTACGTAAATATGTGGACGACCCAAACCACATTATTAATTTAGAACCGGACGAGATAGCGGATGATTTAACGTTTGAAGAGATACGTGTTACAATCTTGGATAAGAAGAATCGTATTCAACACTCAAAGGTTATATCTCAAGAGTTAGAATTTGAAGTGAAGTCAAGATATCCTCACCTGTTCGGCATACCAGGTACGTACGTAAATTTCGAGGGCGAAATTCCATAAGGGGGAGATTGTGAAACCCCAAATTTTATGAATAAAGAATTAATTTTTTCAAAATAATTTTTTAATATATGGTGTGAATTTGAGATAATATTATAGTTGTGGGTAGCATTTATAAATTTTCCAAAGTATGCAAGTTGTTATATTATATTCGATTGGTCAGGGAATATTCTTTGTGTCGAAAAATATTCGTACGACGGTACAATTATTGGTGGTACCCACAACGAAATTATTGTCAAATTGAGGAAAACGACAAAAATATTTTTATTGAAAATAACGGCGGAAGTTTTATCGTTGATACTGTTGAAACTACTGGGTAGTAAAAGTACAATAATAGCGTTGTTGCATAGTAGCACACGATATTGATTATTGATATTTATGTGAGAAGTCGCTTAGTTTAATTCAATTATTGTCGATTAATAATATGAATTATTATAGCGGATGATGACGTTTTGTTTTATTCGTATTATTAACGTAATAAAATAGAAAATCTTTTATATAATAACAGAATACTTTATTAAAGTTATTCTATAAATAGAATATATTATATTTTATTAAGCATAGTGTTGCATAGTGTCTTGCATAGTGTTGCATAGTGTTTGCATAGTAAAAATCTTTTATATAAATAGAATATATTATATTTTATTTAAAAGATTTTCTTTAAATATGGACCGTCAGATTAAAGTAAATCAATCTGGATCGTTCATGAATTAGTTACTATGCATTCCATTTTCCTATAAATAGAAGCTCATTCCTTCATTATTTTCTTACGAATTCACTGAACTCTAGAGGAGAGAAACTATAGAGAGATAGAAGTTTTGCTACTTAACTTTTCTTTTCCTATATCCAGTTTCTGTTACGGTAAGGGATATTATTCTTTTGTATTCAAGAAAAGAACTATGTTATTCAATTTCTTTATTATTCTGTTGGAATAATCTGTATACGCGAAATACCCTATACTTGGTGACATTCTTCTATTATTCTGTCTTTATTATTATTCTGTTGGAATATTTTGTCTGTGTGTTTTACACTTGACCTGGTTCTGTCTTTATTATTATTCCGTTGGAACATCCTGTCTGTGTATTTTACACCGAACCTGGTTCCGTCATTTTTATTCTGTTGGAACATCCTGTCGGTGCAAATTTTGTCTGACCTGGTTCCGTTATTATTATTCTGTTGGAATAACCTGTCTATGCGAAGTACCACATGCATGGTGATTTCTGTTGTTATTCCATTCTTTATTATACTTAGTTGGTTAAAGTTTTGATTTTTATACTCCATGAAATTAGTAGAATATCCTTGATATTTGCGCTTCATCCAGTATCTTTTCATGGAAATATTCTTCTGATCATTCTTGAATTTTACTCTACAAAGCAGTATCATGTTGACAATTTGGACGTTATTGGTTCATGAACAAATTAATTCTTGAACTTGTTTAATTGAATTCTTATATCATTGTCATCATCCTCATGTTTATATTATGTTGAAAGTCATCTGTGACCTGTAGTGCATAGATGGACTTGGTATGATTATGACCAGGGATTATTCGGTGTAATCATGACCGTAATATTACAAATGATATGGTAAAAGTCCTCATTGGCCCGTAGTGCATTGATTGACAGTTGTTGGCATGATCATGACCATTGATGAATACACAAATATCCTTTGCCCGTAGTGCGTAAAATTTGTGGTCGTGACCCTAATGAATATCCTTGGCCGTAGTGCAGGGATGATGTGGATTATTTATTAAGCTGAGTCTCAGCGATAAAAGTGATGAAAAACTTTTTAAATCATAAAAGATAGTAGATTTTATTCTCTACTTAACTCTTTTAATGGATTGTTTGATCAGCTGCTGTTAAACTTGATGTTGTTATATTTTATCAGTTTAATACTGTTGAAGGCTAACGATAATTTATTCTGCATTATCTTAGTCATAATATTTCTTACTGAGCTAGTTGAGCTCACCCTTTCTTTCACTGTTCTCTTCAGGAAATGAGAACATAGCAGGGACTAGTCGGGGAACGGAGTGACGGTCCAGAGGATAGCATTAGTAGTCCTCACTATTCTGTGAAATAGTGTATTAATAATTATAATGAGGACTCTTTTGAGTTTGTATAATCTCTAGTAGACAATAATTGTATTCAAACTCACAGTTATGTTTTGTCGTATTGTACACGACAGTTGTATTAGTAAGTTGTATTTGAATTATGTACCATGTATCTGACGACCCAAGATATGTGATGTATACCTAATTTTGGGGGCGTCACATTTACTTTAAAAAATCAATAATAATAATCTTATATTTTGGAACGGATGGAGTATTAAGATTGAGTTTTCATAATAATTACGAGATATTTTCAAATTCAAAATTAATTCGACTCTTAATTTTTTTTTTTAAATAAATAGATGTTATTCCGAACGCATAGCCCCAATTTTATTGTATCAATAACATCTTTTTAGATAATCTTGAACTTATTATAAATTTATCTAAAATATCATAACTAAAGGTATTATTAATAGTTATTCACCTACGTCCTCATTTTATTGCCACTAATTCCAGCTTATTAACCGAGTTTTTATAAATATGATGTTGAGCAATTTCAAAGTCAATATTATGAACAATTAAGATACTTATATATATGGAGGCAGGTAAACCTATATTTAGTTCTAACCCTTTTTATATATTATAGAAAAAAGAGAGAGTGCTCTCTCTACTGAACCGGAAGGAGCGAACTAGCTATAGCGACGATTTTTCTATCGTTATAGCATAAAAAACCAGCTTTCTATGATATATAGCGACATTAAAAAACCGTCGCTATAGCCAGTTCGTTCTTAATTTGTTCCTTTCAATTCGCTGAAGAAGCGGACTATATATATATATATATATATATATATATATATATATATATATATGTGTGTGTGTGTGTGTGTGTGCTTATTTTATACTATTTTTAATAGGGTTGTTTTTATTATTCCCTATATTTTACAATAAAATCCAATTAAAAAAATTATAAACCTTGAGGGTATATTTTTCTATTATGTTCATCTTAAATATAATGAGCATTTAATTTAATAGTAGCGCCCTGATAGTAATTTGTAAGCAAAGGACACTGTCATTTTGTAGTATTAAGAGTTAATAACAAAAGGACGGCTCTTTTTTATTGAATAATTTTCATTTAGAAATGGGACTTAATATTATTTTTAAGTTAAAACTTACAAGCCGCCAAAAAATAATTAAAAAAAGAAAACTGGATGTAGACCAGTTCCACCTTTTCCAAAAAAAAAAAAAAACCATCATATCAAAATTTTATTCAATGATCCTGATAATCTATGCTTTAAAGTTTAAACATTTTAGTCTAAGATGGTCAATATTTATTACCTTATTGTCACCTATATTCATCTATTTCCCTTTCAACATGTCAACAGAAAAGCTCATTATCAATAAACAAGAAAGCAAGAATTACTACGAACAAAATCACGTGTGAAGGCATTCATTCCCTTTACATTTATATTATAAATAAATAGATAGAATTATAGGGAAGAAAAAAAATACAAGAAAAAATTCTTATAGCACGTTTTATGCCAAGTATTATGCTAGAACATATTCATTGCTCTTTGAGACTCGTAATCCTAGAAAATCTCCATTGGCCTGCCCGAAAGGCGCATTATAAGCATACATATCAAAAACCCTATCATCCTGACCCATATTCCCTCCTTCGCGTCCTTTGAAGCCTTCCATTTGAGAAGCCCAAGGAAATTGAGTCGAAATATTAGAACTAGAGGCTTCTTCATTCATACTTGGTGCATTTGGCGAATTCCCTGGCCTCTTGCCTGGCAGAATTGGCTGTTGTCAGAGAAATAGAGTTGGACTGCTGTTGCTGCATTTGCTGCTGGTTCTTCATTGGTGACTTGGGGCGAAGAGCCTCTATATCAGGGGTTGTCACAACAAGATGACCAGATTCTGAGGTGGGTTTCGTCCACCCCCTCCCTGCCAAATTTCCCATCCTTATCCGCAAAGTTCCTGATATATGCCTGAAAGATCCCCATTTTCGTCAGAAATATAGACATGCAAGACAATCACGCGAAGTAAACAAATGCTTGGATTCATTAAGGACTAAAGATCATTTGTCCTGCCTACATTGATATACTGCCATGTATGTGTCATGTACCCATGTGCAACACCCCAGCCTGCCCCCACTCTTAATCTCGAATGTTATCAGTTCATACGTAGACCAGAGATTAGAGGGCCCTAGATCACGAGACGTTTCGAATGTAGACAACTGACACCAGCTGCTTCAAATGCTATAAGACACATCCTAATTTACTATCCAGGTTATGAGCTAACCCTTCACCCACCCCACCACCCCCCACCCCCCACCCCCCGGGCAACAACACACACGCCTAAAATATAAAAATGAAATGGCCATTTATTTCTTTAATGGTAAACCAAACATTTCAAACCCATTTATATACTATCTTATGTTTGTGTATCAGTTCCTAGTTCATACCCATTATTTCTATTTCCCATTCTGAAAAGCCAAAGTGTATTCTGAAATGGAGGTATTTTACGAAACATTTCTTGAAAACAGGAATGGATGGAAACAATGTTTGAGGTAAATTCTATAGATTTAGAAAAAGAAAATAGAAAACAGTGCGGGAGTGCTTGTGAGTTAATTCGATCAGATTTTCCTTATTCCTGTTACAACTGAAAAAGAGTATTATCCATACCTCAGAATTAAAATTTGATGAAGAGAGATCTTACCAACAGTCAACCAACCAGCCCGAATATTGTGGTCTTCACCAAATAGTTCAAGCCTCCTGCGGCCAAGGGAGAAATGTTCAACAATCCGATACATATCTTCAGGTTTTGCAGTTGAACCTGCAATATTGTTTGCAAAAAGTTCTCAACATAATTGGAACCCACTATTTGAAGATATGAAAGAATTAAGAATCTTTTAGGTACATAAAAGCAACATGTATTTGTTTATATACACAAGATTATACATTTGAGTGCAAAGAAGGAAAGGGGGAAAAAAACAATTGGAGCTGTATATAGTACAGCTACTCCAGATAATAAGTTCCTCCTACATAAAAAAACATACGACTATAAGAAAGTTATGAAGACATTTGGTAACTATATTCCAGGTCCTAATGATAATACTGACCATAAGGAGGCTCCTCGGCTATAATCACGTCAGTGTCAATATTGGCATGAATTATATGACCATCTGTACTACGACGAACAGTTCCTTTTATGCCCATCAAACAGTGTTCCTTCAGCAAAATGATTTAGGTATTCACATAGCTAGCGACAGAAAAAAACAGAGATCAAAATTGGGAAAGTAAGCAGAAGAATAAAACTGCCAACCTTTGAGCGCTGAAACAAAGTATGGGAATCATGGCGCAACCCTGGAGTTGCATTGGTTTTATTTGTCTTCACCCAACATATATCTTCACATCTACGAAATCCCCACTGCATGAAACAGGAAAAAACTGTAAATAGTTGACCATGGACCATTGCAACCTACTGCGATATAAATAATCGAGCAGACAAAAAAAGTGATAATCATTATCATATGGCATGTCACACAAGGCTTTGACTGTATACCTTCTTCAGACATTGCCTTCCCTGCTCAAGACCAAGACCATCACCAACCCAAAGAAAAATGAAAGAAGGTGTGTCGGAAATTGCCTGTGAACAAGAACATAAGATGGTTTAGGTATCAAGTCTGAGATGTGAACATAAAAAGTTAGTATTTCGGACTGGTAGCAGTTTTCAGTCTTTGAATATAAAGCCCAAGAAGGAATCACTACTACTATGCTATAATTATTATTGTTTACTATTATCATTATTGTTATTTTGTGATAAAATTTAAATCTTTAAAGCCCAAAATTGATTCAATTTATTATACCACTGATATTCATATAAAATCCTAAATCTGTCTCCTTAGATGGTACCATATATATCATTACATTATCAACATACAAATGCAAATTGCATTTGTAGTTCCACTTTCTCTTCTCTAATACATTGTTCTTATTTTATCTAAAAATCGACATTCACATGCTTAAATTATTACTCCATCCGTTCCACAAAAATAATCTCGTTTGCAATTTTGCATATATTAAGGATGTATTTTTCTAACATTAAAAAAGAGAACTCTTTTTGTGGAACAAAAGAAATTGGACAAATGGGTCTCTTTTTGTGGAATAGAGGGAGTATTATTTACCAGTGACAGTATCATATCCTATCGTCAATGGTCCTTCTATTGAAATGTATTTAAGTAACTTCATTCCAAGTAAAAGAAGCCAGGTCGCATACACAAGGAATGACTATAAAAACAATTACCTCAATCTTAAGATTCTGATTTCTTCAAATGTCCAGTACTCCATATGGTCAGTTACACCAGGAGCTCGGTGAACATATTCCTCCCAAGGAGGATCCACAAGAATGACGTCAAAACTTCGTTCCAAGAACTCTGGAGATAGCACCCGTTCACGAAGGTCACACTTGTAATACATAGGAGCAGTAGCAGACTTGGTAACAATCTCATCCTTCTTTGTATAAGCTCCCGAAGCTTTGGATAGTCCTCCACAACACTAGTGAGCTCTAGTTCCCTGATCTAATTTTGAGGACGCATACCAGTATCTACAAAGTTTGGGAGTAATCATTTTGCTCTCCCCTGGAAGGAGCTTTACCAGGGGGGGCATTGCTTCTAGGAGGAACCCAACCCTTTTCTTGTGACTGTCCGCGTCCGGCTGGTACCATAGCATTAAAACTAGCTCCAGATATATTTGGAGGCCCTCCTCTACCAGGGCCTGGTTGATTAAAAAACATGACAGGATTCGACGGAGTCCCTATATTTGGAGAATATCTGGGTCCAGATGGCCCAGGAAGAACAGGTGAGAGACCAGGTGGAACAGCTAAACAGATTCATATCTACACCTCGAGCTCCAGGCCAAACAACAGGAGGAAAAGGTGGGAATAAAGGACACCCGGGGAAACTGGAGGACCGGGACCAGGAGACATGCTAGGAGTTAGTGGTTGCATTGCTCCAGGTGGCGGCATTCCAAGTGGTCCAAAGGGTGATCCCATCAGGGCACTGGGATTGCAATCTGTTGGGTGTCTCTCCCAGTAGGCCGACCCCTTCCTCCTCTCCAATTCGATTCCCTCTGATTCCTTGAGGAGCAGCTCTACTAAACGAACCTACCTCCTGGTTTCCATGTGGAGGTTGTGAACCACTACTTGAACTTTGGCCACCAGCAACACGACTGGATGTAGCACCTTTCTGTCCTCTTGATTTCCCAGTTTTGAAAGTCAATCTCATCCCTCAAGAATTCTGCTCTCGAGAAGCAGGACCATCATCCATATATCTATCCCTTGGAATATTCTCCAGATTGCCGAGACCCGTACGAATCAAGTTTCTTGCCCTATATCTCGTGGATAAGCCTACTCTTCATCATTTGGTGGCAATTTTGTTTCAAATTGCTGACTGCTCGCTGTTCCTAGCAAAGGTGGATCTAGCTTCCTCTCTCCATAATCAAAGGACTGGTTTGGATCTCTATCACATCAATAATCTCATTCGAAATTCCATAATTCGATGACGTTTTCACTGCTTCAGTCCTGTTTCCATCTTTTCTACCACCAATACGACCCCTGATGCCTTTCATGTCAACCCTCTCACGGACCACGTCTCTGCAACTCCCAATCTCTGCCATGATCGTAAACTGTTGTCCCTGTCTTTTTGTATCCTTGTCGGTAATGTTGAGTTGCCTTCTTTTCCAATTGTCTCTGGAACCCTCTCGGTCCCTATCCTATCACTCAAGCTGTCATCTCTTCCTTTAGACCTATCATCCCTGTAGCCATCCTTTTCTAGTTCTTTCCTCCTGGAATTACTGCTTCTTTCATACTCCATCTCTAAGTGTTCTGAATCATGATAGTGTCTTCCACTCCTCTCTGGAGATCTTGACCTGTTAGAGTATTCAGTATCTCTTCTAGTTTTGTCTTCATCCATGTGTTACCATCCTCATCCGTATTGAATGACCTTTCATGACTTTCAACCACATTCATGCCCAGTGGGATTCCTCTGTAGTCTATGTTCCTTGAGTTTCTCTTACCCGAATTGTCATCACGAGGTCAAAGGACTTCCCTTGTTGTCTTCTTCAGGAGCTTCTGACCTGGTCTTACTCTTACTCTTCTCTGAATCAACCCTCTCTCTCCCTTCTCACGAGATTTTGTACCTTTATCACTGTTTGAATCTAAATCCATGTTTTTGCTCCTCACTCAGTTCAGTTTTGGCAAGCAAATTCTTCTTTAGAAGTATCATGATTAGGGTGAGAAGTCTTCTCAGCTATCACGTCAGATTTCTCCAGTAATTACTATCTTCTGTATTTTAACAGCATCAGCTTCATCCATTTTTCTCCTTAGGTTCTTCCCCTGATCAGAAGATCCATGCCCCTTTTCTCGGCTGTTTTCCCTTCTTTCAGATCTGGAATCTCTTTCCTGTCCCTTTTCAACTCTCCATCATGTGATCCTTCGTCTTTGCCTTTAGTTCTGCTCTGGGAACTTTCACGATCTGAGAACTTCGAAGTCGATTTTCTTTCTCTCATTCTTCATCAGCACGGACCATGTCCTCTATTCCCAGATTTGTCTCCACCATCGTGCTATTCTCAGCATCTCCATCCTGATACAACTGCTCAATTTCTCAAGTGACACTCTCTTCTTGTTTTCTTCTTCATCTGCTTAGAACGTGACTCCTTTTTTGCTTGATAGTCATCCTCATCATACCCGTTCTGCTTGAGCCAGCCGACCCTCCTTTCGATTCTCATTTAGTCCCCAGTGCTTCTCTTTCTCGCATGCTGTCTACTCCTTCTGCATCCTCTCCATTCCCAGACCTTTTTGATCTGCTTGACATATGCTTCCTCTATCATCGCCTGCCCATTCTTCTTCGTCTTTGGCCCTATCACTTTTCATATCTGATTATCCTCTGTCTCCCGTTTTCACATTACTCCGTATACGTTCAGGTGAACCATTAGTACACAAGGCCCTAAAGAAACTGAATTCTTCTTAAGTACTTTGTAAACCAGATTAAGCAACCATCCTAAAACAATGTAAAGATTATAAATCAGAAAGAAATTATAACAAATACATATCTTTCCGTTAGCAAATAAAATTCACAATGGGCAGAAAAAGTTAGGTTAGAATATTCATCAGCATCTAAAGTGAGGACCAACCAAAGGACTTGGTCCAATGGTTACATCAAAGTTACCTATGCAAATATGAACAACAACAGAAAATATTTGCTAATTTAAAACTATCCAAATTATATATTAAAGGCTCCATTTTTAATTGTCAAATAAAAACATTGCAGTCATACATATGTATCGACAAGTTTAGTAATCCTAGTTCTCAGTGAGAGCACACCTAGAATATAGGGCCAAATATTGCAGAAGAGCATAAACAGAATTGGTGAAGTCACCCAAAAAGACTATTCCAAAGCATTTTTTGGAAGAATTTGGCTAAATTGTTCATAGAAACAATACAGTGTCCTACCCTGGTATAAGCTCCTTCCATTAATTAGCTGTTGCTTTAACGTGGAATAAATAGCATTGGCAATAACTATATTTCAACTTAGTTACTCAACCTCATTATAAATTCTGGTTCATCAGATGGTCATATGAACCAGGATATCTACTAAATTTAACGTTCATCGGTCTCAGTAAATTTCTCTTTGCCCGTCTTCGATTTCACATAATTTAGTAATATTAACTAGTTTTAAAAGTGAAAACAAGCACATCCAGTAAACACATGTAAAATAACCCAACAAAAAACCTACATTACACAGCCATTAGAGTGCTTAAACCACCAAATCCACACAATCAAATAGAAATTGCTTCAAACATATTTACTACAAAGAAGTCAACCATTCAATTTACACCAAAACATTTAAGATTGGAATCTTGGCATAACCAAAATGCTATTTCAATGAAACATAGACAAGAAATTTGAGGGGGAGTAACAATCACAATTAATCCAAGTGAAGAAATATATAAATTCAATTTATATCCAAAACATCTCAAATTGGAATCAGGGTATGCTATTTCAATGGAAGAAAGACAAGAAATTGGAGGGTAAATGACGTCACAATTCATCCAAGAGAAGAGATATAAAAAAAGTCAAATTCTTATAGAAACGAGGAATAATCTACCTCGAAGTTCGTGCCCGTGGGATTGTTAGGGTTTTGCACCGATGGGAGTGAAGTAGGGAAGTTGCGAGTTGCAGAGGGGATAAAAGTAAAAGAAGAAAGGAAGGGGATCGGGTTAGTATTTCGGGTTTTCATGAGTTAAAAGATGGTACCCATTTGAAGGGAATAATGGGAAATAGTATTAAATCAAGGGCCTTTTCGGTAATATATTTGTAAGGAAAAATAATTATATTACAAAAAACATACGTCGTGTTATAAAACTTTATCAAAGTGTAGAAAGATACTCTTATTAATTATTGCATATTTGGAGAGAATAAATAAGAGATAAAGAGATAAACAAATGAGAGAAGTTATATATTTTTCTTTAGTATCATTGTCTTATATAGACAACGTTGAAGTTCACGGATAAGGAACAAATGGTTCACGGGAGAAGAGAAGAAGGGAAAGGGGAGAGCACGGGAGAGAACCCTCCCGAGGAAGGAATCACTTTATAACACTTCCCCTGATTTCCTACGATAGAAGATTATGTCTCATTAAAAACCTTGTTAAGAAAACTCAGTGGGAAAAACTTAACGAAGGAAAAAAGAGATCTTTTACATAAATATCTTAATTGACTGTCTCGTTAAAATCTTATTAGAAAAATCCATTGGGATAAAAACCGTGACTAAAGAAAAAGAGTACAATCTTCCCTCAAAAGGAATTCATTACTTCTTGATGAAATGTTGTTATAAGTCTTTCAGTCGACACATTCCGATCTTTTTTTGAAGTTTTGCAAACGTTGCATTTGGTAGCGACTTTGTGAATAAGTCGACTAGATTACACATGATCGAATTTGATGCACATCTATATCACCTTTCTTTTGTAGCTCATGTGTAAAGAAGAATTTAGGTGAAATGTGTTTTGTTCTATCTCCCTTGATGTACCCTCCTCTAAGTTGAGCAATGCATGCAGCGTTATCCTCATACATAATTATAGGAATGTCTTGGATTGATGGTAATCCATATGATTTTTGAATATTCTAAATAATTAATCTCAACCAAACACACTCTCTACTGCTTCATATATAGTGAGAATCTTTGAGGATTTGAAGATGTAGCTGTCATGGTTTACTTTGTGAATTTCTAGGATATAGCCGTGTCACAATATTAAATACATAACCTGTTGTGATCTTCCATTGTGTGGATCTGATAAATATCCTGCATCGGCATATTCAACCAATTGCGACGTTGAATCTATTGGATAAAATAACCCAAGATCTATACTTCCATGGAGGTATCTCAAAATGTGTTTGATCTCATCCCAATGTCTCTTAGTCGGAGAAGAACTGTATCTTGCTAACAAGTTGATAGCAAAAGTAATATCAGGTCGTGTTCAGTTTGCAAGATCCATAAGAGCACCTATTGCACTTAGGTATGAACTTCAGGTCCAGAATTTCTTCCCCACTTTCTAGAGGTCGAAATGGATCTTTATCAACTTCTAAAGATCGAACAACCATCGGGGTAGTCAAATGATGAGCTTTATCCATATAAAATGACTAAGAATTTTTTCAGCATATGCGGATTGATGAACAAAAATCCCTATGCTAAATGCTCACATTGTATTCCCAAACAGAATTTTATCTTTCCAAGATCTTTCATTTCAAATTCATCTTTTAAATAAGTAGCAGTTCTTGTGAGTTCTTCAGGAGTACCTACAAGATTCAAATCATCCACATATACAGCAATGATGGTAAATCCACTTGTGATTTTTTAATAAAAACACATGGACATACTTGAGTATTTTATATATCCATCTTCATTAAATAATCACTAAGTCGATATACCACATACGACCAGAATGTTTCAACCCATATAATGAGCGTTTGTAACTTAATTAAATATATGTGACGAGGCCTTTGTGATTAAGCCATTTTCAATCCTTCATGGATTCTCATGTAAATCTCCTGTCAAGTGAGCCATATAGGTATGCTGTTACAACATCCATTAGACTTGTTTTCAAACCTTCCATGGTTGTCATACCTATCAAAAATTGAAAAGTGACTCCATCCATTACTAGAGAGTATGTATCCTGATAATCAATACCATGTTTTTGTGAAAACCCTTGAGCTATAAGTCAGACTTTGTATCTCACAATTTCATTTTTCTCATTAGCTTTCGTACAAGTACCCATTTGTTTCCAACCAGGATTAAACCCAGCGATGTTTGGATTACTGGTCCAAATACTTCTTTTTTCAATAGAGATTGTAGCTCAGTTTGAATAACATCTTTTCATTTTGGTCAATCTTTTATTTTTCGATATTCTTCCACGTTTTGTGGTTTAGGATCTATGTCAGGAATCAAAGTAATATCTGATGCTACAGAGAAAGCAAATATATCATCAATCATGACTTTGCTTCGATCCCATATTTTCTTATCATGTACATAATTTATTGAGGTCTCTTGGTGTTCATCTCTTATCCCTTCACTGAGATTTTGTACCTCTTCTGGGTTATTCCCAATCTTGGAATTAGTGCTACTTCTGGAGCGGATATTCCTTCTGGGATTCCCTTATTGCTTTTGATTTTCGTGGTACAGTGTTTTTTGCACCAACTGATCTCCACGCTTCTGGCGTGGTTTTGATTTTTTTATTACCTTATTTGTCAATTCTCAAGGAATTGATTTTTCAATAGGTATTTCATCCTTGCTGGAGTATTCAATGCAGGTGTATGTGACTTTGTCATTTTTCTAGCATCATTAAATGCATCTGGCATTTGATTTGCAATATTTTGTAAAAAAATAATTCTTTGAACTTCAATTTCACATTGTCCTGTACGAGGATCAAGTGAATTTAATTATGATGAATTCCATGATATTTTAGAGGGTTTTTTATTTAAAACTTTCTCTCCTCCTAATGGTGGAAATAAAAATTCATCAAAATGACAATCTACATAACGTGCAGTAAAAACATATAAGACCCCAACTTTTATGAATAAAAATGAATTTTTCTCAAAATATATTTTTGAATATTATGGAGTGAATTTGATATAATGTTATAGCTGTGGATAATATTTATAAATTTTGCAAAGTAAACAAGTTGTTATAAAATATTCAATTGGTCGGGAAATATTCATTTTAACAGGAAATATTTATACGACGGCACAATCATTGGTGGACCCCACAACAGAATTATTGTAGGAGTTAGAAAATGACAAAAATATCTTTTTGTAAAAATAACGGCGGAAGTTTACTGTTTAAACTGTTGACATACCCGGTGGTAAAAGTACAGTAATACGCGTGGTTGCTTAGTAGCTCACTGTATTGATTATTGATGCTTACGTGAGAAGTTACTCAGTTTACCTCAATTATTGCTACAGTTGTGACGCCCCCAAATCCAGGTCCCTTCGAACCTCGAATCTGGTCCGCCACGATACTACTATCGTCAAACTATTATATCTTTTATTCATAACTTAAATGAATATAACCTTGCTTATTATAATTTAGAATATAATTTCTTTCCATATCTAGGATTTATGTATAATGACCCCCAAACTATTATAAGTTTCAAATCTTGGTCATTTACCATTCCTGTTTTACATCATATTCGATGTTATAAAAATATGCAGAATAATTTAAACTTTTTCAATCTCCTTTGAAAAATAATCTTTTTTTGATTTCTTAACTTGAATCAATTACAAATCCCTGAATCAAATTATGCTATGATTCATTCTATTCAATTACTGTATAAATATTTACATCTTAATTAGAATATAACTTTACAACGCAACCTGTATTGCACCTCATAAACTACTATCTTGTATGACTCCTAGAACATAAACGTGGTTCAAGAGTATATATTTAAACACATAAACTGATCTCCTTCAATTACTATTGAACTCTATCAACCAAGTAGCACGTAATCTTTACCGTGAATCCTTAACATGCAAAAGTGGTTATTTGCAAGGGTGAGCTCGACAGCCCAGCAATTCTAACAATTTTCATGCAACACATAACATATAACAACATACTCAGTTCATGCATTCATAATCAATTAATATTTACTACGCATGTTACTTCACACATAACAGGCATAGAGATTTTCATCACAAGCATATCATCAAAGATCAACTTTCACATTTCATACATATCTCATATGTATTTCATATATATACATCAACATTTACATAGCATAATATAGCTCAACTAACATTTATCGAATTCATATAATAAATAAGAACTGAAAGACTTGCCTGATTCATAGTTTATCAACTACAACTTAACTGCGTATCGCTAATTGCACTTCGTGTATCCCTACACAATTATATAATCATGTATTCATATCCATCAGTAACATATTTCATGCATTTTCAATGTAATAACAAAGTTACATTATTTCCTAACTAGGTTCGTAAAACCTATATTCCACTTTCTCATCATATTCTCAGAATAGCTAGGTAGATATATCTTAACCACTCTTACTTGACATCAACATTCATATATAGCTATCACGCACTTGACTCGCTAAGTGTTTGACACATTTAAAACTCATATAGGTAAGAGCAAACGTTACACATAAACGTCTAACTTAGTTGTAAACTTTCAGCATATATCCTACATAATCATAGCACAAATCAGATTATAAGTTACCATAAAGTCAAATAATCATAGTCTCTAATCATTACTTTACAGTCTACAAATGCCTTTTGGACTTATCATTTGAAAGTCTATAATCACCTCTTTAAACATTTAATCTTATCACCTAGCATGCTCTTTAACACATCAGATTTGTACTTGTCATATAATACATGTTAGAGTAACAACACAAGCATGCAAACACCTTCAAACCATTTACAGAAAACAGATTTCACTGCAAGCTTGTGCGACCGCACTTGGTTTGTACTGAGGAGTGGCGCGACCGCGCTACTCCTGGTGCAAACCAAGACTGCTATATAGAAGCTAGGACAGACTTGCACATCTGATCACAATTCGGATAACACTTAAATAATCATACGTGAATGTACTCAAGATCAGAACTTAAAGATGCAATGAGCATAATGCTTTGTTTTCAAAATCTTTATATATCTTCGGAAAATAACCATCTATGCAACTCATAGTATACAAAGGTACTCAAGGCCATGTGTCATACCTATTTATATGCATGACTAAGCCCTTTTACACAAGCTACAAATATCAGAATTCAAATGACTCAAGGTTCGTCTAACTTATTTTTAAAATCTAAAGTTTCTTTAAAAATATACTCAATCATGCTAAGGCAATTCCTTATAAGTAAGGTAATCTTATATTTCATGTCTAATATCATGCATTTTCATGTTACATCACTTAGAATAACATATTCCATCGTCGGGAGCACTATACTTACGTATGTGCTCGTTCGACGCCCTCCGATCGCCTCCAAATACGTAAAAGCCACAAAGATGACTATTTGGACCCTTCCTAACGACCTCAAATTAAAAACCTTAAAGAACAAAAGTTGTAGGTATATTCGTCCTCGTTCCGGATCATCTTGAATCACCTCAATCAGAGTTCGTATGAAAACGTTATGGCCGTTTTACCAAAATGGATCATAGCAGTCACAGTCAGCACACATGGGGCGCGGCCGCACCCCTTTTCCTCACCATTACCGCGCGCCCGCGCCAATGCCCAGCCCCAGCTATGCGCCCGCACACACGGGCGGCGCGCCCGCGCGAGGCTTCGCATAGATAGCCGTTTTGGTCATAAGTTTCTCATTTTAAGTCCGAATTAGTTGGTTTTTGATTCGTTGGACTCGTTTAAACTCTTATCTACCCATCTGCAGAGTAATTATAACACCTCAAACACATTAAATAACCCAAAGATTAATCCAAAACTCATACTTATACTAAATTTTCATGTTTTGAAAAGTTTAGCGAATTCATTCACCACGAATTCGTTTCTCAACCAATTTGGTTCATTTAACTTTCGTTTTTTTCTTATTGAACTATATTAACAACAATCTAACAACAATTCATGGATTACATCAACACTTAGCCATCAAATTTGTGACTCAAAAGATACTTTTTCTTGTTATTTCTAAGGAATTCAAGACTTAGGAATCAAAAGCATAAACATTAGATTCATTACCTCTTGATGACTTCAATTTGCTATCTATAGCACTCCAAACCTCTGCTTGCTCTCAATACTACTGAACTTCCAAGTTCTTAGAACACTTGTATGCTCTTAATCTCACACTTAGCAATTCTCAGCAATGGAAAATAGAAGGAGATGGGTTGTATTTATAGAGAAACAAAAACACAAATATTGTCATCTCCCACTAAATGAAACACATGAATTGAAGGATTGTATAAAGGTTAACAAGGAGTTGTTGGATGGTAGTTGATTTACATCATTATGCCCACTCCCTTGTTCATCATTATCATCTAGATTGCTAGCTTGAGCTTGGAAGAAGAAAAGAGGAATAGGCCTTAGCCTTTTTGCCAAACACGTGACTGAGAAGTGAGAGAAAATGGGACACTAATTTTGGGACAATCTCAATTACTCAACATGTTTGCAACACTAGATTATACACTTATACACAACTCTTATTCTAATGTTATATTGTATACACATATTAACCATACATTAGTTATAATTTAATGTCACAATATCATTTACATAATTAATATTTCAAGGTAGTAGATATTAACCATACATATAATCCTTGTACATTTTATGATCTCACTTGTACATAATGCTAACATACAAGCCTTTATACGTATGTATTCAAATACTTCCTATATTATATAGTAACCATTAAAGTGTTCTACTTCATTTCATATCATATAGATGTAGCTACTATAATATAAAACCATTGCACATACAATTTAATTCCTTCAATTATTCATTCATTAAATTATTTAATGAATGCTTATTCCATCACTTTGCCACACTAGGCATATCACACAAGCTTACATTTAGCTTATTACTTATTCTCATTACTTATATATTTCCCACAATATTACTATTTATAACATGTTCAATTTACATCTAACTATTATATCACAATGTTCACACGTATAAATATATCGTGAATGGAGATATTTAAATATTCTTTATAACATTCGCGGTAATATAATAACTCAAGTTATTTAAATAACTTAGTTTTCCTTTATAACTTTAACCCTCTTGGAAGTACATTACTATAATCAAAATTATGTATTTCGACATAACATAACATAACATAACATAAGATGTTTTTATCACGTTTTCTCCAAATATAGGAACTACTCATAATAAAACGATTTACTCATTTTCTCAAAATATTATTCTTAATATAATATCTATGTATTATTAAAATATTTACATGCACGACACATGTACACACTATATATAGAAAATAAGTTTATTTCCTATTATGATAAATTGTTTCCATCAACTTATATAACAAATATGTTTTAATATATTTACCATATTACTTACTCACACACATTACCTCGCACAAAGCTATATAAGGTAATATCAAAATAATATTTCTCCCTTTTATTAAAATAATCAAATGCTAGAATTTATTTTAATATCCTTTAGTAAAAATATACTCTAATTATTTCTCTTTCCTTTCTATAAATTATCTCAACACAATTTCTTTAATCTATACATTTAACCATATCTCAATAGTAATCAATAAATCTCTAACCAATATTTATCTAAGGATATATCGATTTTCTTCTCTCATCATCAACGTACATATACACAAGTCTAAACCTAGCACGCATCGAGTCTTTATTAGTATTCAATATAGTACACTGAGTGGTTTCCCACAAACAACCAACAAATTAGTTTTCGTATCGTCTACACTGTTTTCACAGTGAGTTAGATCAGTTACTAATTCGTATATACCTTCGCTCTCTGAAGGAATCGTTTAGCCCAGCTCCTATACATCCACCATTAAAGGGTACGGTTGCACTGTCTTAGACTTGATACATACTCATACATCTACTCAAGGAATTGGTGATTGTCAAAGATATTTAATGTCACCAACTTACTATGGTTAAATAATTTCACATAAATTATTTAATATCAATAAATAAATTTTATCCATCTTCTTAATAATTCATCTCTACAATTTATAACAAATATATAATAATGATATATATTTATTGAACACAACATCACTTATTACATAGCTCACATTACCCTATGTAACACAATATCACATACCTCGTAACACATTTATATATTCTTATTCGAACCCAGCTCATGCTTTAAGAATTTTATTTACTAAATTCTTATTTTAATATTTTCTGAAAATTCGAGTTCTTACAACAGTAATTACTGCATAGTATCTCACGTTATTTCATTCAATTATTGTCAAAATTTTATATTATTAAATCAATAATTGAGATGACAAGTTATTCATATTATTATTCGCATAATTAACAATGTCTAGAAAGTTCTATCGAGGAAAGGGGTTTGGTCATCTAATTGCGCGCCAATAGGGAGAAATCCTTATCGGAAAGTCCCCTCTTTCCTGGAAACGATCTGGTTGTTAATATTGCGAGTTATAATAATGATGAATAAATATTGTTAAAAATATTGAGGAGATTTTTGTGAAGTATTTGTTGTAAATGTTGTTTATTATTTGAACCCCTATTTACCCATTTTTCAAAATTATCGATAGAAATTATCTCAGTTTTGTTATATATATATATATACATATATATACATTGAAAGAATTATGGTAATGGGGGGGGGGGGAGTACTTACCCGGGGAAGGAGGGTAATTATTATTATATATTATTATAAGTTTTGTTTTTTATGAAAAATAGAATATATTATATTTTATTATGCATATTGTTTGCATAGTGCAGTATAGTAGAAATCATGTGATTTTGAAAATCAAAACCTGCCCGTGAATTGAATTCGTTCGAATATATACTATGCAGTCCGTGATTTCTAAATTTAAATAGTATCCTTCCATTCTCTTATAAATAGGATGCTTAGTTATAATTGAAAATCACACCAGAATCAGAGAATTCTTCTTCTATAATATTGAGCGTATTTCTTTAGAGTTTTAAGAAGCTTTGAGTGTAGAAAATAGTAAAAGTTTTCTTCAAGAATATCCCCGTTATACCAGTTGAAATACTCTCCTTTTAAGGTAAGAGATGTTATTTTTGTTCAATATTCGTAAGAAATAATATTTCCTTCCATACTCTGTAGTATGTAAGTAATATTATTTTATTTCAGATTTCAAATTCTACACTCATTTTGTTAAAGTTTTAGCTTCTATACACCATAAAATTAGTAGAATATCCTTAAAATTTGCGTTTCATCCAGTATCTTTTCATGAAAATATTATTTTGAACATTCTTGATAAGTTTTAACTTTTTCATACCAGAGTACTATTTATGAGGTATTATTCCCAAAGTTACTATTCATAGGGTACTATTCACTTGGTTACTATTCACCCGGGTACTATTCATGACCAAAATTGATTTTTTTCGGTCCAAATTATTTTTGATACAATATTATTTTTGAATTTTACTCTACAAAGAAGTATCATATTGATAATTAGGGCATTATTGAATTCTGGATAAATTAAATTATAAATCTTTAAAAATTTATCCTTTGCTTTCTTTTAATTGAATTCTTATATCATTGTCATCATTCTCATGCTTATATTGTAATGAAAGTCATCTGTGGCTTACGTGCATAGATGGACTGTTGATTGGTATGATTATGACCAGGGATTATTCGGTATAATCATGACCGTAATTACAAATGATGTGGTAAAGTTTATCATTGGCCCGTTGTACATTGATGGATAGTTGTTGGCATGATCATGGCTATTGGTGAAAATACGAATATCATTGGCCCATAGTACATAGATAATTCATGGTCATGATACTAATGAATATCATTGGCCCGTAGTGCATGGGTAATTCAGTGATGTGAATTATTTATTAAGCTAAGTCTCAGCGATAAAATTGATGATAAACTTTTTAAATCATAAAAAATAGTAGATATCATGCTCTACTTGACTCTTCTAATGGATTGCTTGTTTCGCTGCAGTTAAACTTGATGTGTATTATATTTTATCAGTTTAACACTGTTGAAGGCTAACGATAATTTATTCTGCATTATCTTAGTTATAATATTTCTTACTAGGCTAGTTGAGCTCACCCTTTTGCTTTCATTGTTATCTTCAGGAAGTGAGAATGTAGCCGGGACTAGTCGGGAAATGGAGTGATGGTCCGAGATGGTTGTTTTAGTAGTCCTCACTATTTAGTGTGATAATAAATGCAATGAGGATTGAATTTGAGTTTGGATATTGTCTAGAAGACAATATTCCTGTTAAAACTCTCAGCTATGTTATGTCGTATTTTACACGACAGTTATATATTTAAGTTTGTATTTGAATTCTGTACCATGTATTTGGCGACTCAGAATGGGTGATGTATACCTATTTTGGGGGCATCATAGTTGGTATAAAGCTTAGGAATATGATCTCTGGTTAAGATGTGAGACTAGAACTAGAGGGGAGAGACGGGGAAATCCTTCGCTATTATTACCTAAGTTTATTTTTTATTCAATTAGTCGGTCAGAATATAGGGATAATATGCGGCATGTCAATTAACCCTTTTTTGTGGCAGTGTTTGAAAATGACATCTGAAAATGTTGAGATAAGCAATGAAGAACATGAGACCGTTAAGTCACCGACGATCAATAACTAGGATAATGTGCATCAAGAAGGTAATGATCCTCGTGTAAACAACAACGCCGACCAAATGATGAATGATGGGATGTTTAGAGGCTTTATGTAATTCATGCAACATCAGGCGAGAGTAGCTCATGTTCAAACTTTAGGTGAAAACACTGGAAACTCAAGGATGGTCACCGCTAAACAATTCAAGGAGCTGGGACCATCGGAGTTTTGGGGAAAACCAGAACCTCTTAAGGCGGAGACGTGGATAAAATAGATCACCAAGATATTTGATGTCTTGAAATGCTCAGAGGAGCAAAAGGTTCCCTTTGCCACCTTTATGTTGTGTGAAGAGACAAATTACTGGTGAAAATCTGTAAAACGTACCTAACCTGCCACACTCAAGATGTCTTGGGATAAGTTCCAAGAATTGTTCAAGAACAAGTACTTTCCCGAAAGTATTCGTCACATAAAGGAGGTTGAATTCATCAATTTGGAGCAAAACAATATGATTGTATCACAGTACGAGGCTAAATTTAAGGAGTTATCCCGATTTGCATCCCA
Source organism: Panax japonicus (assembly GCA_020205505.1). Lineage (NCBI taxonomy): Eukaryota > Viridiplantae > Streptophyta > Magnoliopsida > Apiales > Araliaceae > Panax > Panax japonicus. Next base: position 52,172,942 of record CM035114.1, on the reverse strand, counting down.
TTTGGTTGATAATAAGGAGTGAATGACGCGAATGCTTCTAAGAGGTTTGAAACATGCAATACGTCAATACCTCATTTCTTACAAACTTTGTTTATATTCAGATGTTATGAATATGACTCAGTTAGTGGAGTGCGATAATGAGTCAGCTCAACCAAAAGGTAACGACCAATAAAACGATAATAATCATACTGGTGGCAACGACCATCGAAACAATGATAACCATCGTGGGGGAAATTATCGTGCCAAGAATGGTAAACATTTCAGTGGTAATCATGGCCAAGATAATGGAAGTAGAAATTTTAAGAAGAGGAGGTTCAATAATGATGAAAAGACAACAACACCAACAGCAACACCCATTTCCGAGGAAGAAGAACGACCACCGGTCGTATGTTACAAATACGGACAGGAGGGACACATCCGTCCAAACTGCATACAGCAAACCAAAGCGTGTTTCAATTGCGGAAGAGAAGGTCACCTAGCTCAATTTTATCGTGTAGTGAAGTCAAGTCCAGCTGGGATAGTGACGTCAAAAGATGTCCCAGACAAGTCAAAGCCGGTAGTTTAAGTGAGTGTGTTCGTCGAGGAACCTGAACAAAGTTATCACGGGTAAGTTAATCATAAACTCTTGCAAAGTCTATACTTTATTTGATACCGGTTCTACCCACTCTTTTATTTTTCTTACTTGCGCTCAATGTTTAAATTTAACTCCAGAGAAATTAAACTTTGACTTATCTGTTGAAACTCCGTTGGGAGAAACCTTCATTACATCCACTATTTAGAAGTCTTGTTTGATTCAAATCGGCACCCGCACGTTACCTGTTGATCTTATTTCTTTGAAAATACTTGCCTTTGATGTGATTTTAGGAATCGACTGGTTAGCTACTCATCATGCTAAAATTGATTATTTTTGTAAGGTGGTTAGTTTTCATATTTCTAAACAACCTGTTATGCGAATTCAAGTAACCCAACCACTAAAGTCAATCACTGTTATATCAAGCCATAAGTAAAGAGCCCCGAGCCTTTCGTTGGTGACTTCCTTGTGTAAAGGCCCCGAACCCGGATACTTGAAACCCGAACTCGGTACTTCACGATACCATTTCTATGAGCGAAAATATTACTAATAATAATAACACTAATATAAATTATAAACTTATCTTACCTTCATCAGAGTTTAATCCCAAGTACGCAACCTTTACTATATGACATCGTAAACCTAATCTGTTTGCTTTCCTTTTCACTTGTTCTTGACCGATCCATCTGATTGTTCACACTTATCTGAAAACATTTAAATTAAGCAAGGATGACCATTTGAGTGCCCAGCAAGTATTATATATATATATATAAGTTGAAAGAATTTAAATATTTTCTTTATAATATCCATCTAAAACAAGTCAATAGTTGTGAAGTATTCTGAACCGATATTAATAACATAACAACCCTCTTTCAAATTTTTGAAACTACGTACTGGCTATAAATAAGGTTTAAATAACATTTTATGAACATTGTTTTTTATTTTCGAAAAGGTTTAGCAGAACTTCATCTGCAAACCGTCATAACTTACGGACACGGGGGTGATCAGCCCGTTGTGTCCTGTATTGATCAATACTACATTACAAGAACGATGTTATCATTTACTTGATCTGCCTTGGGCGCATAAAAGTTTTCCCGTGAACGGGATGTTCATATTTGTCAGGGTTCCAGAAAAAAGGTTTTATTTTATCCAACAATAATCTATAATTCAAAATATATGTATAACAAAGGTGTATCAACATGTGATTAAATACAATGATTATCCAAGTGGGGACACTTGTATAATCATTTCTAGAAATTAACGAACAGAATATATATCCGAATTATCATATACTAACATGTTGATAATCAAAGGGTGTATATAATATAGGTTTAACCATCTGTACATTAATAATAATAATTCTGAACTTCTCACTTCTATCCATTGCATAAAGAAAATACAAAGTTAGGATACTTGCCTGATGCGCTGCTTATAATTCTCAACTTAGTTCTACCCTTTTCTATCACAACCTATCATTAATCAAATCATTCGTTCGATTAGAACAATATAATATAACACATAGTACTGCATTTCGCAGTCAGCACATAACCTAATCATCTTATCACACATGTTCTACAATCATGACATCACAAACAAACATCAACACATTCCTAATCACATTATCACACAACCTTAATAACCCTTGAATCACAATTAATCAGTTAACTAATCACATTATCTAAGTCCAGATCAATTTCTGAAATATGTCGGTCTACCGACATCTTTATCGGGTAATTATCGAGTCTAAGACTCTAAACAGTTGACCAATATCCATTTAGACTAATTAAATAACAGTCATATCATTTTTCATGACCTTATATTAATTATAAAATAATTATTATCATTTACCATAATTTTTATTATATCAGAATCATTATTAAATGATTTAAATATCAATCAATTCTATTATCATTAATATTTAATTAATATTAAACTATTAATGATACCATTGCCAAAATATTAAAGTTATTTATAATAACTCAAAATATTTTTAAAGTACTTATATTACCCCTAAATGATTTTAAAGCATCTAAAATTATTATTAAATAATTACCATAAAATATTAATGTATCATTATCCAAATATTAAAAGTTATTAATTATAACTTAAAATATTTTTAATTCATTTATATCCCTTTTAAATGATTTTTAAATAAATAAAACCATTTTTAAACTATTTATTTAATATAATTATTAAATAAACTTAATATCATTAATATATCATTAATATTAAATTATTAATGAAATTATCCTTTAAATATTAAAAGTTATAGTTTATAACTTAAAATATCTTTAAACACTTTATTTTCATTGAAAATGATTATTATAATATTAAAATCATTTTTAAACTAATTTATTTAATATAATTATTAAATAAATTTAATATCATTAATAATCATTAATTAATGAAATTAACCATTAAATATTAAAAGTTATATTTTATAACTTAAAATATTCTTAAATACCTTATTATTATTTAAAATGATTTTTTAATATAATAAAATTATTTTCAATTCATTTATTTAATTCATTTAATAAATAACTTAACTATCATTAATATTAATTTATTAATGAAAATTATCACAAAATATTAAAATTTATCAAAAATAACTCAAAATTATTTTCTAACACAATAATATAATTTTTTATGAATTAAAACCATTTTTAAATAATTTATCTAATATTGTAATTAAATAAATAAATATCATTTATATTCCAAAAATATTAAATATTTTCGAAATATACCCAAAATAGTTAAAAACTATTTTTCAGACTTTAAAATAATTTTTCATAATTTATTATGTATTTTTAATAATTAAAAACCATTTTTATAAATTTTTTATTAATTTTCAGAAATTATTATTAAAACTGTCACTAAAGGGGGCCTATAGCGACGAAACCGTCGCTATAGGTGTTCTTGAGCTGCCCAGAATCTGCAAAGACAGTAACCGAGTGACCTAGTTTGACCGATCATAACGTAGTGTGTGTTGTGTTTCTGGGTCTGTTGTTCATCAGATTATGTAGTACAAATACAAGACTACACTATCCAGCAATAAACATCATCATAACTTGAATAAATAACGAGATCTGAGCCCTTAAAGTGGCTGTCAGACCTGTTCTTCATTTTCTGGGTTGCCCAGAAATGAAGAACAGTTCACCTGATTAGATTCGGGCTTCCATAAATTGAATTCATGTTGCTGTTTTAGTGATTTAAGAGATCTTGGTTGTAGACCACATGTAGGACTACTGTTATATTACAAAACATAACCAAAAACAACATCAAATAATGAAGATACATGCCGGTCAAACCCTACTGGAAAAATTTCTCTTGAAGGTTCTGGGTTTCCCAGAAACCTTCATAAGACAAAACGGTCAACGCACTTTGACCAGGGTTAAATTCGATCATGTTCATGTTATGGGTAATATAAAGGTATGAATATGTAGTTCTAATGTCATATTACAACAGACAATCAACATCATGGACTAAATATCAAACATAAGCAAGATCAAAGGCTTTAAAAATGGTTGTCAGAATTTCTGGAAATCTGGAAATTTTTCTGGGTTGCCCAGAAAACTACTTTCGTGACCGGTCAACCCTATTTGACCACTTATAACTTTTAATGTATACCAGATCTGGACCTGATTTAAGTTACACACGAAAGATCATATTACATACTGCACGTACTAACATTCAAACAACCAAAATACATAACAGATAAAGATTAAAGTGGTCTGACATTTGACTGTCAGACACAAAAACAACAACTTCCCAGATTTTTGAAAATCATCAATTTGAGTACTTAGATGTTATGGATCTATCTAAAACCAACCCAGATCATCATGTTAGACTACAAATAACATATTTAATCAACAAAACACAAGATCTAACAACAACTTTTGGACAGAAACTCAAGGTAGGGTTTTATACCTTTTATGCTTAATTTTTGATTTCTAGCTTCTGATTTGATTATGAAGAACGTGGGGCTTTGCTTAGGACTGATTTATGAAGAAAATTTCGTGGTTAGAGAGTGGAGAGGAAATGGTTGAGTGCTTGCAAAAAATTAGGCTACCAAATGGGAATTTCTCTCTCTTCCAATCTATATATAATGTGTTGTGATGCATGAATCTAATTAATGGTGTTGATAGCTTGCACATTCAAGTCAAAGGAGTTGTTGGAGTTGTTAGGGTTAGGTCACCCACTCCTACACTTGGCAAAATTGTACAAGTTGCTTAATAAAGAACACTAAAAGGACATTTTGGACAATTCCTTATATTTCTAGAATTTGCCATTTAATGAAACCCTTAGGGTTTAGAGTTTGTTTAGGGTTTAGGGTTTGAGCCAATTTTAGCAAAATTCTAGGATTCCAAATTTAGGATTTAGCAACTAGGGTTAGAAAATTAAATAACATAATTTTAGTTTCTAAACTTTGAAAATAATAACTTTGTTAATTAAAGTAAGTTTGTAATTATCTAATACATGAACATTAGGGTTTATTACCCTTAATCACCATTAACTTTTGCTAATAAAGCAATTAGGGTTAGAATGTTGATAATTAGGGTTTCTAAAAATTGCAATTAGGGTTTTTAGATTTTAGGGTTTTAATTTACCAACTAAGTTTACTTTAATTAACAAATAAAGTTCATCACACGTGTTATTAGTCACAGTAACACAATTTCTAACATATAAAATTATCCGGTTTAGGTTTTCTATTAGAGTTTCTAATATCAGAAATTTAAATCTAAATTAGAGTTTGATAGTTATAATTAGGGTTTCTTAATTAGTATAACACTATGTAACACATAACACATATCACATAATACAGTTATATAATAGCCTTAAACTCACAATTGAGTTTCAAAATTAGGGTTTTCCCACAGTAAAACTAGGGTTTAACCAATTAACATTAGGGTTTTGAAATTAAACACCATAATTGACTAATCATCATCAACACGTACATACAACACATATTTATAGCACTGAAAAATCAAAATATAATTAATATTATATTATTATCACCATTCCTCATTCCATAACCAGAAATAGGGTTTATAAAATATTATTAGGGTTTGGTCGTAATATAATAAAACTGTTCCACACATTAATATTACACACATAACCATACATATCTATAACACTGACAAATAATAATATTATATTATTATTCTCATTCCTTAATCAAAACCCGAAATTAGAGTTTGGATTCCATATCTGATTTATCTTACATAAATAACCTTATTAAGTTAAAATAATTAACTTAATAATCTGTACTAAAATTCATATAATAAAATAATTATTATAATTATTCCAAAATCATTTCATATATTATTTAAATAATATAAACATATAATTTCATGGAAAATAATTAATAAAAATATTTCCATCTTAAAATTAATTATTATAAGAATATACTTTATAATAATCAATAATTCTAAAATAAAATTATTTGTAAACATTCATGTAATAAATATATTTTTATTTACCACATAACTACATATACATATTATCTTGTACAAACCTCATCCTCATAATAATAATAATAATAATAAAAAAAATTATACGCAAAATTTCAGTTTTATTTATATAGAAAATATCGGATTGTCACTCCTTGTGTGGGATGCACCGAAGCCAAACTTTCTGTAGGGGATGCTGTGAATAACAGTGGAAAGTTGATAAGTATCAATGTGACGTGATATCCAACTCTTGGATGAGAGTCACAGTTTTGAATGATATTTCTATCGTCAATAAATTTCCTGACGTATTTCCCGAAGAACTTCCTAGCCTACCCTTAGAGCGTGAAATCAAATTTTGTATCGACCTTAAACCCAGTACAAAACCCTCAAATATTTTTCACCTAGAACGAACGTAACATGCGCCAAAGACGTTGGCTCGAGCTGTTAAAGATTACCACCATACCATTCAATAACATCGTGGAAGGGCGAATGTGGTAGCTAACGCGTTGAGTAGAAGATCATATGCGGGTACGAGTGCGATATTGTCAATGCAAAGGCCCATTTTGTATGACTTGCAAAGGATGGAGATAAAGCTAAGGACTCCAGGGATCCACGTGATGATGACAAATATACGAGTAGAACCAACTTTAATTGATAAAGTAAAAGCTGCTAAAGCTACAGACCTGGAGCTGATGCGTATGAAGAAGAAAGTACAAGAAGGTGCTATTTCAAAAGGAAGAATCGATGAAGAAGGAATACTTTGAGTCAAATCCAGACTTTGTGTTCCTAACAACCCTGATTTAAAGTATAAGATCATGATGGAGGCACACAACACACCGTTTGCAATTCATCCTGGGAGTACCAAAATGTATCGTGATCTTCGACATACATTTTGGTGGAGCAATATAAAGAAAGAGATAGCTGAGTTTATCTTAAGGTGTCTAACTTGTCAACGAGTCAAGGCGGAGCTTCAAGTGCCAAAAGGTCCATTGCAACCACTTAAAATTCCAGAATGGAAGTGGGAGCACATTACCATGGATTTCTTTACTGGTCTTCCCAAGGTTTCTCAAGGCATAGATGCAATTCGGGTCATTGTTGATAGATTGACCAAGTCTGCTCATTTCTCACCAATACGAGAAACTTATACACTTGAACGTCTTGATCGTATGTACATAAACGAGATTGTAAGATTGTATGGTATGCTAGTATCCATAATTTCTGATCGAGACCTAAGATTCACTTCAAGATTTTGGGTTAGTTTGTAAAAAGCTATGGGCACAGATTTACGATTTAATTCGACATATCATCCTCAGACGGACGGACAATCAGAGAGGACTATTCAAACTCTTAAAGATCTATTAAGACTCTATGTCCTTGACTACAAGGGAAGTTGGGATAAGTTCTTGCCATTGGTGGAGTTTTCCTACAACAACAGTTATCAAACAAGTATTGGTGTAACACCCCAGTCCCACATCGAAAGATAGGGAAAAAAATTGTCTGCATATAAGGAATTAAGTAACTACCAATAGTACCTTCAAGTCATGACCTTTTGGGAGCCTGTGGTGGGCTAGATGACCCAAGAAGATACTATTGGGCCAGTGGTTTGAGGCCTTATTTGGATGGATTTGATTCGATTCGGACTTGGGATTTGACCCAAGATTTGTTCCGGACTCGGGATTTGACCCGGGTTGTTTCATATGGTATCAGAGCCGACTCTCGAAAGCTCGGGTCGGGTCATCCGATCGGGTTGCCGGAGGTGGGGACACGAAGGCTGGTGGTATTATCCCACAATGGAGAGATGGAGGTCCGGAGGTGGGGACACGAAGCCAGCCGGTATTATCCCACAATGGCTAGAGAGGCAAAGATCTTTGGGCCGTGTGTGTGATCGGTTCTGACGGGGACGTCAGAAATTTAAGTGGGGGAGTTTGTAACACCCCAGTCCCACATCGAAAGATAGGGAAAAAAATTGTCTGCATATAAGGAATTAAGTAACTACCAATAGTACCTTCAAGTCATGACCTTTTGGGAGCCTGTGGTGGGCTAGATGACCCAAGAAGATACTATTGGGCCAGTGGTTTGAGGCCTTATTTGGATGGATTTGATTCGATTCGGACTTGGGATTTGACCCAAGATTTGTTCCGGACTCGGGATTTGACCCGGGTTGTTTCAATTGGCATGGCTCCATTTAAGGCATTGTATGGACGCAAGTGTCGTTCTCCAGTATGCTGGGATGAGGTGGGTGGAGCAATGTTGTTGGGACCGGATTAGGTACGTATGACTACGAAAAAGATTTTAATGATCCGACAACGTATAAAAACCTCACAAGATTGATAAAAGAGTTATGCTGGTCTTCATCGAAAGGACGTGGAATTCAATGTTGGAGATCATGTGTTGTTACGTGTTGCTCCATGGAAAGGAATTACAAGATTTGGAAAGAGAGGAAAGCTCAATCCTTGATTCATTGGCCCATTTGAAATCCTCGATCGCGTAGGAAACGTGGCCTATAGACTCGCCTTATCGCCAAGTATGTCTCGTGTTCATGACGTTTTTTACATATCCATGTTACATAAATATGTGGAAGACCCAATCCACATTATTGAGTTAGAACCGAACGAGATAACAGAAGATTTAACGTACGAAGAGGTACATGTTAAAATCTTGGATAAGAATGAACATATTCTACGTTCCAATGTTATACCTCAACTCAAAGTTTTGTGGGGAAACCACGATGTTGAGAAAATGACCTGGGAGTTAGAATCTGAAATGAAATCAAGGTATCCTCACCTATTCGACATACCAGGTACGTACACCAATTTCGAGGGCGAAATTTTTTAAGAAGGGGAGGTTGTAAGACCCCAACTTTTATGAATAAGGATGATTTTTTCTCAAAATATATTTTTGAATATTATGGAGTGAATTTGATATAATGTTATAGTTGTGGGTAATATTTATAAATTTTGCAAAGTAATCAAGTTATTTTAAAATATTCGATTGGTCGGGGAATATTCGTTTTAATAGGGAATATTCGTACGACGACACAAACATTGGTGGACCCCACAACAGAATTATTGTCGGAGTTAAAAATGACAGAAATATCTTTTTATAAAAATAACGGAGGAAGTTTTACCGTTAAATTGTTGACATACCCGGTGGTAAAAGTACAGTAATACGCGTGGTTGCATAGTAGCACACAGTATTGATTATTGATGCTTACGTGAGAAGTCACTCAGCTTACCTTAATTATTGCTAAAGTAATTACTGCATAGTATTTCACGTTATTTCATTCAATTATTGTCAATATTTTATATTATTAAATCAATAATTGATATGACAAGTTATTCATATTATTATTTGCATAATTAATAATGTCTAGAAAGTTCTATCGAGGAAAGGGGTTTGGTCATCTAATTGCGCGCCAATAGGGAGAAATCCTTATCGGAAAGCCCCCTCTTTCTTGGGAACGATCTGGTTGTTAATATTGTGAGTTATAATAATGATGAATAAATTTTGTTAAAAATATTGAGAGAATTTTTATGAAGTATTTGTTGTAAATGTTGTTTATAATTTGAACCCCTATTTACCCATTTTTTAAAATTATCGGTAGAAGTTATCTCAGTTTTGTTTATATATATATATATATATATATATATATATATATATATATATATATATATATATATATATATATATATAGACCGAGGAAGGAGGGTAATTATTATTATATATTATTATAAGTTTTGTTTTTTATGAAAAATAGAATATATTATATTTTATTATGCATAGTGCCTGCATAGTGCAACATAGTAGAAATCATGTGATTTTGAAAATCAAAACCTGCCCGTGAATTGAATTCGTCCAAATATATACCGTGCAGTCCGTGATTTCTAAATTCAAATAGTATCCTTCCATTCTCCTATAAATAAGATGCTTAGTTAGAATTGAAAATCACACCAAAATCAGAGAATTCTTCTTCTATAATATTGAGTGTATTTCTTTAGAGTTTTAAGAAGCTTTGAGCGTAGAAAATAGTGAAAGTTTTCTTCAAGAATATCCTCGTTATACCAGTTGTAATACTCTCCTTTTTAAGGTAAGGGATGTTATTTTTGTTCAATATTCGTAAGAAATAATATTTTCTTCCATACTCTCTCGTATGTAAGTAATATTATTTCGTTTTAGATTTCGAATTCTACACTCATTTTGTTAAAGTTTTGGCTTCTATTCTTCATAAAATTAGTAGAATATTCTTAAAATTTGTGTTTCATCCAGTATCTTTTCATGGAAATATATATTGAACATTCTTGATAAGTTTGAAAATTTTCATGCCGGAGTACTATTCACGGGGTACTATTCTCGAAGGTACTATTCACGGGGTATTATTCACTCGGTTACTATTCACCCGGGGTACTATTCATGACAAATTGATTTTTTTTCGGTCTAAATCATTTTTGATACAATATTATTCTTGAATTTTACTCCATAAAGCAGTATCATGTTGACAATTTGGGCATTATTGAATTCTGGATAAATTAAATTATAAATCTTTAAAAATTTATCATTTGCTTTCTTTTAATTGAATTCTTATATCATTGCCATTATCCTCATGCTTATATTGTGATTAAAGTCATCCGTGGCTTACGTGCATAGATGGACTGTTGATTGGTATGATTATGACCAAAGATTATTAGGTATAATCATGATTGTAATGTTACAAATGATGTGGTAAAAGTCCTCATTGACACGTAGTGTATTGATGGACAGTTGTTCGCATGATCATGACCATTGGTGAAAACACGAATTTCCTTGGCCCATAGTGCATGGATAATTCGTGGTCGTTATACTAATGAATATCCTTGGCCCGTAGTGCATGAGTAATTCAGTGACGTGGATTATTTATTAAGCTGAGTCTCAGCGATAAAATTGATGATAAACTTTTTAAATCATAGAAGATAGTAGATATCATGCTCTACTTGACTCTTCTAATGAATTGCTTGTTCCGCTGCAGTTAAACTTGATGTTTATTGTATTTTATTAGTTTAACATTGTTGAAGGTTAACGATAATTTATTTTGCTTTATCTTAGTCATAATATTTCTTATTGGGCTAGTTAAGCTTTCCCTTTTGCTTTCATTGTTATCTTCAGGAAGTGAGAATATAGCCAGGACTAGTCGGAAAATGGAGTGACGGTCCGAGATGGTTGTTTTAGTAGTCCTCACTATTTAGTGTGATAATAAATATAATGAGGATTGAATTTGAATTTGAATATTATCTAGGAGATAATATTTGTATTAAAACTCATAGCTTATGTTTTGTCGTATTCTGCACGACACTTAACAGTTTTATAAATTAAGTTTGTATTTGAATTATGTACCATGTATTTGGTGACTCAAAATGGGTGATGTATACCTATTTTGGGGGCGTCACAAAATATCTCTAGTTAAAGGCTCAAGATATCTGATAATAGAAGGAGAATTAAAACCAACATAAATACCTATTCTTTGTTGGGCTCCCATTTAAGTTCTTTGTGGAGGTCCAATTGGAACATATACTGCACTTCTAAAAACTCGAAAGTGTGATATGTTGGGTATCTGTCCAAAAACTAACTGTAGAGGAGAAAATTTATGAAGATTCGTTGGTCTTACTCGAATGATGGCTTCATCATGAAGAATTGCATGACCCCAAACTGAGGTAGGTAAGTTAACCCTTAAAATTAATGGACGTGCAATTAGTTGAAGTCTTTTTATTAAAGATTCAGCTAAACCATTTTGTGTATGAATATAAAGAACAGAATGCTCAATGGAGATTCTAATAGTCATACAAAAATCATTAAAAGTCATTGATGAAAATTCAGCTGCGTTATCAAGTCGAATTAACTTGATTGGATGATCCGAGAACTGAGCTCGTAACTTGATTATTTGAGCAAGAAGTTTTGAGAAGGCAAACTTTTGGGAAGAGAGAAGACAAACATGAGACCATCTAGTTGAATCATCTATTAAAACTATGAAATATCGAAATGGGCCAGAAAATGGGTGAATGAGTCCATAAATGTCTCCTTAAATTCTCTCCAGGAATTTTGGGGCTTCTTTATAAACTTTTATTGGTGATGGTCGAACAATTAATTTTCCTCGAGAACACGCAGCGCAAGGAAATTCACTACTAGGAAAAACCTTCTTATTTTTGAGAGGATCACCAGTAGAATTTTCAATAATACAACGCATCATAGAAGTGCCTGGATAACCGAGTCTTTCATGCAAAAGCATAAAGGATTTGGGATCTATGATTTTTGGAATCATAACAGTATGAGACTCAATTGCTCTAATTTTTATATTATATAATCTATAAGAAATTGAATGAAGTTTTTCTAGGATATTCTTTTTTCCAGAAATAGTAGAAGTGATGAGAAGATATTCATTATCATTTTCATTGGTTGTTTCAATGTGAAAACCATTTAGTCGAATATCTTTTAAACTAAACAAATTTCTTCTTGATTTATTAGAATATAGAGCATTTTTTATAAAAACTTGTGTCTCATTTGGTGGCATGAAAGTAGCTTTTCTAAATCCCTCGATTAAATTTGATGTGCCAGAGATAGTTCCTACATTTTCCTTAGCTTTGATTAGTTGTGAAAAATATTTCTCACTTTGAAGGATTGTATGAGTTGTTGTACTGTCTGCTAAACATATATCTTCCATATCCATTAAAGATGGTCTGACACATCAAAATAAGAAAAGTTACATTTCATTTATAATTTTATTCATGAGAAACACATTCCACGTATAGAATGAAAACTAATAATATTATACATGCAGGGTGTTTAATTAAAACAAAAAATTAAACGATATCTCAAAAGATACTTTCAAAAGGTTCAGTAATATCAACAACCTTTTCCTCATTGTTGGTCATTGGTGGAACATCAACAATATTTAATTGATGATTAACAAAGTTTGTTTCTGCCTCCATTACTTTGTTCTTTTGAGACTTTTGGAATAAATTTACCAGATGCCTCGGCGTACGACAGGTACGCGACCAATGCCCTTTCATCCCACACTTAAAAAAAACATCTGGTTTGTTCTTTATCTGTGCTGCATTTTCTTTATTTTTATCCGACCCAGACACTTGCCACTTCTAGTGGCCTGAATTGTCGTGATTTTGGAATTTATTGTTATGATGGCCTCGTTTACTCTTTCGTCCCCAAGGCTTCTTATTATATGGCCATCTATTGTCACGTTTATTCTATTGGAATGGCGTGCTGTTAATATCTGGCAATGGGATAGCACCTGTTGGCCGTACTTGATGGTTTTTCAACAATAATTCATTATTCTTTTATACAATAAGTAGGATAGACAATAAGTAACTGAATTTTGTGAACTCACTCTGTCTATATTGTTGTGATAGAATCATGTTGGTGGGATGAAAAGTAGAGAGCGTTTTTTTTCCTAACATTTGAGTTTCAGAAACTGGATCTCCACACAAAGCCAAAGTAGATGTTATTCTATAAACATTGGAACTATACTTCATAATTGATTTGTAATCTTGTAGCCTTAAATTAAGCCACTCAAATTTGGCATTAGGGAGAACAACTAATTTTTGGTGGTCAAATCTTTATTTTAGTTGTGTCCATAAAGACGAAAGATCTTTGACTATTAAATACTCAGTTTTTAATCCTTCATCAATATGGTGACGATGAAAAATTATGGCTTTTACATTTTGTGCCGAAGTTGCTGCATTTCTTGATTCAATTATCTTTTTTAACTCGTTCGCGCTAAGGTGTAATTTTGCATCAAATGCACAAGCCAAATAGTTGTCTCTAGAGATTTTCAAAATAGAAAAAATCTATTTTTGCCAAGTTTGCCATCTATTCTGGGTTAAAACACAATTTTATTATTTATTAAAACAATAAATAATTGCATGTATGATATAAAAAAATAAACTAAGTTACAACCTCAAGTAGTGATAAAATGCAAATATAAATAATATAAATATTCTTATATTTATGTTATTAACATATTATTTTAGTAAAAAAATATGCAATCGTTAATGTATATACAAGTATTATAGTTCAACAAAAATATATGTACAAAAATGCAAATAGATTTTCACCCGGCATGTAGTTCGCATAGACAGATTGTTTCCATAAAATGCTAATAAGGAATTAATACGAAAGGATAATCACCGAGCATGCGGTAGTTCACATAGTCAAGTTATTTCCACAAGTTAATAAGAAATGAATACAAATGATTATTCACCAGACATGTGGTATTCCGTATAGATAGGTTATTCCCACAATTTAATAAGAAATGAATACAAATGATTATTTACTAGGCATGCGGTATTCCGCATAGACAAGTTATTCCCACAATTTAATAAGTGGTAAAAAGGTTCCTACCAAATCTTGTAAGATCAACAAGGATAGATGGTACCACTGTAAATAACAAAATTTTAAAATGGACAATAAAACATAAATATAATTTGGCAGTTAAAGAATATAATAGGCGACAAAGCCAAACCAATTGTAAGAATAAAATTATATTATTGGTGGCATAACCAAACCGATAATATAATAATAAATTGCAAGAATTTAATTTTACCGTCTCAGTTGGTTAGAGCTTCGTGCTGATAACGTGTTATAAAACTTTATCAAAGTGTAGAAAGATACTCTTATTAATTATTGCATATATTTGGAGAGAATAAATAAGAGATAAAGAGAGAAAAACAATTGACAGAAGTTATATATTTTCCTTCAGTATTATTGCCTTATATATGCAATACTTAAATTCATGGATGAGGAACAAATGGTTCACGGAAGAAGAAAAGAAGGAAAAGAGGAGAGCACGGGAGAGAACCCTCGTAAGAAGGGAATCATTTTATAACATGTCGACTTTTATTGCGATAACTCATGTATTTATATTAACAAGACAAGGTCACCAACTCCGTGCAAAGCACGAGAGATATAAATAATAATTTATTATGTTAATTATTAAGGTAATCAATTAAATGTAGAGTAAATATTTGATTATAATTTTAAGAAGATAGTTGTAATTATTAAATTATTAAATATTTGTTTAAAATAAATAAATTATTCAATTAGACATTGTAGGTTCCTTCGATAAATTAACAAGCCAAGCACTTGAATAAAGTGTAATTTTTTTAATTATGATTATAAAAAATTAATTATTGTAATATATTTTAAATTTTTAATGGAATTCATCATAATTTTATGTATTTAAATTAAGACGATATTGTGATTTAAAAAATTGTAATAAAATTGGTAAAACCAAAAATAAAAATTCTCTTAGAAGTAACTTTTTCTATTTAAGATTGGTTGAGTTTCTTTTGAAAATTTTACAAATTTGGATAATATATATATTTAATTATTATAAATTTGTATATTACTTCTACTAATTTGAATAGGAAAAGAATTTTTTTTGTTCCTATTAGAATAGGAATATTTTTAATTTATATAATATTTAATTGATACAAATTTGAATAGTACTTATGTTAATTTGAATAGAAAAGCTAAAATAAAATTTGGTAAAACCAAAGGAAGTATATATTTTTAATTATATAATTTTTTTGTTCCTATTAGAATAGGAATATTTTTAATTTAATTGATATGAATTTGAATAGTACTTAAAACAAAATTTGAATAGTACTTAAAACAAATTTGAATACTAATTATACTAATATGAATAAAAAAGTTAAAACAAAATTTGGTAAAACCAAAGTAAGTTTATATTTTAAATTATATAATTGATGATTTATAGAATATATCATTATATTTACTCGCAACAATGTTTGACATATTTTTGTTACTAAATATAAAAAAATATATAAAAAGATTCATAAATTTTTATGGCGACTATTAACAACATATTTTTTTTGTTTTGATTTTTCCCCTAAAAAAGTTTGTTGACTACAACAACTTGACACTTAGTAATGAGTTTTAAAATGTACGAAAAACTTAATTTTTTTGTTCAAATTATTTGTTACTAAGTTTTGAACATAAAATTAAAGAAAAAAAACAAAAAATAAAGCTACTTTTTTTTTACCAAACTTTTTAATCCAAAAATAGATGTATTTATATGAAAAATTAAATAGCATAAGTTCATCTTTTATAATCTCTTCTGTACCCTCTGGTTAATAAACATAATAAAAGGATAACTTAGTAACTTAAATGTGGAGTTTAAGTTTTTTTTTTATATAAACTCAGTAACAACATAATAGAAAACTTATTAATTTTTTTTATTATTTTCTTTTCTATTATAAATTAAAAATTTCATTATTTTTTCCCCAAACTTAGAAATAGAGTGTTAGGGCGTTCATTTGGTAAGTGATTTTGTTTGTTTTTAATTTTCTTATGTTTTTGTTCTAATTGGTAAAATTATAAATTAAGAAGAAAAAAAAATATCATTACCATGTTCACAATGAAAACATATTCTAACCTAAATATTTGCGCTATGTTTTTGAGTTTTTTTAATGAAAAAGGAAATAATTGAAAACTTAAATTTGAACAGAATAAAAAAAAATAACTTAAAATTCATTGAGTTTAAAAAAAAAAAGACACAAAATTTAAGTGTTATTTTTAAATTATCATTTCATCCTTATATTAATTTGTTGTGTTTATAATATAGAGAATATGGATTATAAAATATTTGTTTATATTATTTTATTTTTCATTCAAAGTTGTTCATTATTTGAACAATTTTTTTTACAAAGAAAGTGATCAAGTTTTTGTTTATTATTATTTTTATAATCTACTCATTAAAGAAAAGTAAAAATAAAAAATTAGATAAATTCTAATAAATTACAAATTTGACCATTTTATTTGTCATACTTTTACAGAAGTGTTTTCTATATATATTTTTAGCATAAGTCTCCCTCATGAATATATTAGTTGCGTAAAACTGTGTCTTCGACTTTTTTCGTCAATAAAAAAAGAGAACTCCTGATAATTAAATTTGACGAAGAGTGCTAATGCATTTTTTCCATGTCTAAAGGTTGTCAATGTATATTGTTTTTTTTGACACCTGGTGAACTAAATATATATAAAAAATATTTATTTTCTCAAATTTAATTAGGTCTTAGAATAACTCTGCTGTTTGCATGTTCATAACTATTATAACCTTAGTTTAGATGCGAGAACAGTACATTAGTATTTGTTGTCATATTTAATTAATAAATATATTTAATGACAAAATTTAACTGCGCATCGAATCACCAAATAATGAACGTAAAATCTATATAGTAAATGGATGAATACACTGAGGAGCTTGACGGTCGGGGACGTCTGGACGTTGGGGGATAGCTCCGGTGTGAGAATAAATATAGGCTAAAAACGTCAACCATGGAGGTATGTAATTGCTCTAGTGCTTAAAAGTAGATAATGTGTAAGGTACCTGGAGCCTGAATTATAGTCACGGTATTTATAGTTGATCACACCTCAATTTTTTGCGTCCTTCCCCGAGTAAGAATTCTCGTCTTATGTAAAGTTCCCTTATAACTACCAACTTCATAATTGAACTAGATTTGGTTTTCTTAAAAGTAGGAAGTAAATTAGGATAAGGAAGTCATAAATCAATTCGGATTGAAGATTCCTTAGAATGTGAAGCCTCATGACTAAAATATTCTACCACGTGGCACGGGTCCCCCGAACCCTACGGACCCATCAAATCATACACCAACATTGAACCCCACTCTTTTGTTATAAAGTATTAATAATAGGAGAGTAATGCCAGAAAATGATTCCACTCACCTTGTTTCGCCAAGATCTCCATCACGGTCCAGAGACTCGACCTGCCTTATATCGCCATTATATGGTTCCCGACCTTTGGGGAGGATTTATATGATGAGGCTTTTGATTGAAGTTTTAAATAACTGTCCTGTGACGTCCCGAAATTCGGTCTATCTTTACACCCTAATTATGTACATCACGAGTACATCTTATTCCAAACATACATCATTACATAGCTAAATATAACAACGTACATTCTCAAATCCCAGATTCTATTATCTTAAAATCCTTCTTTTATACAAATAATGAGAATTATATTATTCTCTTACTTCACTTCATATGTGACTTTAACTAGTCATAAAAACTACGTAATAGTTTTATAAACTATTCTATAAGTCTTCAATTGGTCTTCAAACTCATTCATATAATTAATGGTACTTCGTCTGAATATCGATCAACTTTATCTTCACAGGATCCTTAATTTCATTTTATCGTCGTCCGCTGAAAATATTTTTTATTTAAAGCAAGTGTGAGCATTCAATTGCTCAGCAAGTCATAGTAGTTGAATAAACAACATTAAGGGTTTAAATATTCTTTCAAAACTTCAATAACCAAACAAATGTTATAAAGTTGCTCGAATAATAGGAATAAATCTGATTCCTATCATTTAAAACATTAGTCACATTCATTTTTCCTTACTTTCATCCTCTACCTTTTTCATACATGATTTGTCTGGCTAGAATCATTAACACAGACGGTTCATGAATAACAGAGCTTTTACATATTAGAACAACTCAATCACAGAACATTTCAATTCATAGAAACACTGAAATGTTAAAATTATGGCACAAGACCTCATACATACTAACACTTTGTATAAATATTACACATTTTCACATAGGTAAAACTTCCCATGTTCAACATCTGAGAAAGTTTAAGAAACTAACATTTATATTAAAAATGAATGAAGTTAGGAAACTTGCCTTACGCACAGCTACAACTTACAGTTTACGTTGAACTGCTCATTAAAATTCCTATGTATCACATAAGGAAATACACATACCAATTAGTCATATTTTTGACTTATGCATTAGTTTAAACTTAATCTTACTTCTTATGGTTTCGCGTTCTAATACTTAAGTCCACGAAACTAACTTTCTTGATCGTCTATCAACGTTATGAAATACGAAGATGTCTTAAGTCTTATCATCATCTTTTATGATTTACATTCTCAACTTCTTCTTATAACTTCTATAGATAGCACACATCGAGTCTCTAATAGTGTTCCATATAGTACGCTGAGTGGTTTCCCATAAACAACCAACAAACTAGTTTCCTGTCTTATCTACACTGTCTTTCACAGCTAGTTAGATCGATTTCTAGTTCGTATATACCTCCGCTCTCTGAAGGAATCGTTTAGCCCAGATACTATACATTAACCATTATAGACTACGATTGTACCACAACTTAAACTAAACTTATCCAAACCATTAAAACTATAATGTTCGTTAAGTTGATCTTCTTTCCTTATGACTTTCTGACAACTAAATGTCATACCTCCAGATTATTCAATACCATCTAAGTCATACAATATTTTTTATACTCAGAACGATCATTCAATATTAATACTATGCGTTCATAACATTAAGCATTTTACAATACCTTATTCATATCTTATAACGTCTGGTTCATTCGATTCGGAACGTTATCCAAGTTATAATCATTAACTCAGCTTTTTAACGTTATATGTCATTGTCATTAATTCAGTTTCTTCACCGTTCACATGTTTAATCATTAGTCTTCATACCTTTACGGTCCAACCATACACGGTGCGTATGTATTGCCCGTTTAGTATTCGTGTACACTCAAAACCCTAATGTCAGTAAAAGTGTTTAACGCTTACGTTTCATTCTAACATGCTCTATCCGACTTCCTGTGACGCCCCCAAAATTCGGACACCCATATCTCGAATTCGGTGCATCACGTGCAACTCGAATATCCTACTAAATCATTAACAACAGAATTAATATAATAATTTACATTGATATAATATAAATATTCGCGTCCCAAGGTACCGTAACCATTACTACGACAATTCAGTGATTAACTTAAACATAACTTAATCATTCTTGAATATATCATAACAAGCATAACAATAATAATAATACTTCTAGTCTTAAGGACTAAGTTATTCTGTCGCCTTGCCCTTTCCCTTGTCCTTTAATGAAGTACCGCCTTGCTCTGCCTTAACTGTAATGTTTTAGGAAGCAAGAATGAGCAACAAGTTTTTCCAGCAAGTAATATAGCCAGAAGAACAAACAATTATAGCATTTAAATCTTCAAGGGTATAATAATAATTGGCAGTTTAAGGATATCAAAATCATCAAGAGTATTCAATAGGTGTCGCTATAGACTGAAGGATATCAACAAAATTTCAGGATTTATTCATTTCGAGGTTCAATATGAATGAACACTGAGCAGTCACTAAGGACTAAGAACTCTTACTAGAATTAACAGTATTACACTGTAATCCAATATAAACGAGTACAACAGGTGATCAGCCTAAAGTACCCTATGTTATGCATAACATTTAATCATACTCATGTGCGCACATCGGTTACCCGATAATATATAATTTCCCCTTCAATGAGGGTTGTTCATCTCAGTAGATTTACGATAGTCTGCACCAAGTCAATCGGTTTGGATAGCTTTTTAACACACAATAATAGTCTAGTCGAATCAAAGGCTTAGACAATTTTTATAATTCATTTAAGAACGATAAGTCCAATGCTTGCAACAACGTCAAGGTATACAAATGATTTTCGAATAGAAACAGATATTTGCTTGATAAAATTATGATTGATATGGCAAAAATTCAAATGAACACAGTGTGAGAATTAAGGAACTTGCAACACAATAATAATAGTGTTCGGATACTTACTCAATGTAAATTTGAGTGAGGTTAGAGAACTTGCCTTTAGCGTTGATTACTACTTATAGCAAAAATCACCTCAATGAACTATGTTTGTCCTATTTATGTAAGTATAGGTATTCATTAGCCAAACACACTTGATATACATATATAAACAACATGTACACATAACACATTTTTTTTTTCTATTTATGTATACTACTGCACCCATCAAAACTCATAGCTGTACACTAACATGCTCATACTTTTGACCACTGCTAGTTTATTCATAATCTTTCTTCTTCGTAGTTCCAAGAGGTTCATTGCTTTAAGTAGACCATAACATCTATTAATCCCACCGAACTTTTTCTACGCATGTTTGCAGGCATTAGATTTATTTTCCCGAAGTTAGTAAAATTCTCTACTTAAAACTCATTCGTGTAATAATAGTTTATAGCAGTATAGGAATATTTATTAATCCATCCTTATATAAAGTTATGGTGCTATCTCCGAGTTCCAGGACATCTCGCCATGTCCGAAGCCTAAGACTTCTGGCCATGTCCGAAGTCGAAGACATCTGGCCATGTCCGAAGCCGAAGACATCTGGCCATGTCCGAAGCCGAAGACAACACGCTTTGTCCGAAGACATCTCCGTAGTCGGCTCTTTCAGAGACTTCGGTCTACACTATTTTGACAAGGTCTAAGTTCGTCGGGTTAATTTCACTAAGACTTTACTATATGCATACAACTTAAGGGAATTTCTTAATACATGGTTTAACACGACCGAACCCATCAGCTGGTTCCTAAGTACGGTGCAGCTGCACCCCGTGGAGTTCAGAAGTAGTGAACATGTTCTGTTTTGCAGAGTAGCCACAACTTGATTCCAGACAATTATTAACGTATTCATGCACGAAAGTAAACTTTCCAAACACCCTATATCATGCTAATTCATAATACTTGACCTATTAATTTAGGAAAACCGAGAATCAAATAAGACTCAAGTTAAGAACGAAGTAGAAATTATACCTTCTCGAGCTTTAACCTTGATATCTCACACACTGATTTAGTAATGCTTAGCAACTAAGAATTCTTTACTCAGATTTCTCCAACACTCTTATCACTATAACAGACTGCTATGGTGGCTTGTATTTAAAGAGAAAAGCATGGACTAGACACTTGCTTTATACAATGTTGGGATTCATGGTGCAATAGAAATGAACAATGGTTACTTAAGGAGTTGTTTAACCACTCCATACCAGCCACTTAGCTAGCCATGCATGCCTAGGATTAGCAGCTTGAAAGTTTGCGTAAAGAGAGTTTAGGCTACTGTTCCTTGTACTTGGTGGCCCTTAATTTGGGGACAAGAGAATAGATCTCAGACACACACAAGGGGCTAGTCGGTCGGGCCCATTGCCCCACGCCACATTTTATTTAACCAACACCTTGTACTATCAGTTAACTATTATGTTGGGTTCCGAATTGGATTTTAAATAACCCAAGTTTATTTGGGCTAACTCAAAAGTCTATCAATTAATTTATTGGGCTAGACTCCCAATTTATGATTTAGATTATAAACATGTAATACTTAATTATTATGACAGCAAATTAATTAATTTAATTTACCCAATAACACTAAATTATACACCACCTTAATAATTATTAATAAGTTGGGTTATTTCACATAATTTAAGTTACTCACTTAATAATAATAAAAAGATTTAGTCCATCCAGACAAGCTTTCAAACCAATTCAATGATTTATTATTACTCTGGTATAATTAAATAAATTAATTATATACCACCTCTCTTATTGCCATCTTTTACTTAGTAATGCATTCCTTCTTAATAATTCCTCACTAATTCCATCATTGTGTCACACAAGACATCTTATAAACCTTCCATAATTCTCCACATCTTATCAATTATTAAAAGTTAAATTTTAATTCAATTGAGTTACTCACCTCATGCCATGTAAGCATTTACAAAATAAATAATCACAGGCTCTATTTATAATTATTAATATTAAATCGTATAATTTTCGGTTATTACATCCTCTCCCCCTTATAAGAATTCCGTCCTCGAAATTGATAAAAGGTTACACAAAAGATGGGGATAGTCTCTCCTCATCCTATCTTCTAATTCCCATGTGGCCTCCTCGACATCGTGGTTTCCCCAAACAACCTTTATAGAAGATATAACTTTGTTTCTTAGCATTTGTTCTTTCTTCATATGCCAGATTCTTCTCTACTTGAATGGGCTCATAGGAAATCATGTGCTTATAATCGGACTTGTATGGACGTAGTACGAAAATGTGAAACACATTGTGGATGTGTTCCAGTTCGGGTGGCAAATCAACTTTGTATGCCACTTCGCCCACTCGCTTCAATATCTGGAATGGCCCTATGAACCTCAGACTCAATTTTCCTTTCTTTTCGAATCTGATCTTTCCCTTCCAAGGAGATACCTTCAAAAACACAAAACTACTGACTTCAAAGTCTCGGTTCTGACGATGCAAGTCAGCATACTTCTTTTGGCGATCTTGAGCTGCTACCAATTTGCCCCTTATTGTTGCTACCACGTCGGCCGTTTGCTGGACTAATTCTGGTCCCAAAAGTCGTCGTTCTCTGACTTCATCCCAACAAAATGGTGTTCTGCACTTTCTCCCGTAAAGAGCTTCATATGGCAGCTTACCGATACTCGCATGATAGCTATTATTGTAAGCGAATTCTACTAATGGTAAATGGTCGTCCCAATTTCCCTTGAAGTCCATCACACAAGCTCTAAGCATGTCCTCCAATGTTTGTATGGTTCGTTTACTCTGCCCATCAGTTTGAGGGTGATAAGCAGTACTTAATCTCAATTGAGTTCCCATTCGTTCCTGCAATCTTTTCCAAAATTTTGACGTGAAACGCGGATCTCGATCGGAGACAATCGACACCGGCACTCTATGTCGCGATATGATTTCCTTTACATACAAATTTACTAACTGGTTTAAATTGAATCTAATCTTGATGGGTAGAAAATGAGCTGTCTTTGATAGTCGGTCCACAATAACCCAAATGGCATCATAACCCTTCTGTGTAACCGGAAGTCCAACCACGAAGTCCATCGTAATGTGCTCCCATTTTAATTCTGGAATTTCCAGTGGTTGAAGTAGTCCACTTGGTCTCTGGTGTTCTGCTTTGACTCTTTGACAAGTAGGACATCTGCTAACACACTCTGCAACCTCTCTTTTTAAATTAGGCCACCAAAAATGGTGTCGAAGATCTTGGTACATTTTTTTGCCTCCTGGATGTACAGAATACGTCATATTGTGTGCTTCATGTAGGATTTCCTCTCTTAGTTCGATTATAGCTGGCACCCATACTCGTCCCTCAAACCTCAATATACCGTCCTTATCTACTTTGAACCTTTCTTCCTTATCTTCTACTATTCTCTTCTTTATCTTCTCACATTCTTCATCTTTCTCTCGTGCTTCCTTTATTTTATCCAATAACGTCGGGTGAACTCTCATCATGAGATATTTTCCTTCCGCTTCTTTTGGTTCCTCCAATTCTATTTCCAACTTTTCCATTTCTCTTATTAATTCCTCTTGAGTTGTCAATTTGAATAACTTCTCCCTTCCTTTTCTACTCAAAGCGTCGGCTACAACGTTTGCTTTTCCCGGGTGATAAAGAATTTCATAGTCGTAATCCTTGATTAGTTCCAACCACCTTCTTTGTCGTATGTTCAACTCCTTCTGTGTGAAGATATATTTCAGACTCTTGTGTTCTGTATATATCTCACATTTTTCTCCATACAAATAGTGCCTCCAAATCTTCAATGCAAAGACTACCACCGCTAACTCCAAGTCATGGGTAGGGTATCATTTTTCAAAATCTTTCAACTGTCGTGAGGCATATGCAATGACCTTTCCATGTTGCATTAGCACACAACCAAGTCCTCTATGCGATGCATCACTATACACCACAAATCCTCCCGTATCATCTGGTAATGATAATACATGCACCTCACTTAACCTCCTCTTCAATTCTTGGAAGCTCTCATCGCATTTGTCCGTCCACACGAACTTCTCTGTCTTCCTTGTTAGATTGGTCAGCGAGGTTGCTATCTTAGAAAAATCTTGGATAAATCTTCGATAATACCCGGCTAAAACTAAGAAACTCCTAACTTCTGTTGGTGTCTTCGGTTGTTCCTAGTTACTTACCGCTTCCACTTTTACAGGATCCACGGAAATTCCATTTTGATCTATCACGTGTCCTAGAAATTGAACCTTTTCCATCCAAAATTCACATTTTGAAAATTTAGCGTACATCTTTTCCCTTCTCAATGCTTCCAATACCATCTTCAGGTGTTCGGCGTGCTTTTCCTTCGTCTTTGAATAAATCAAAATGTCATCGATAAATACTACTACGAACTTATCTAAGTATGGTCTGAAAACTCGGTTCATCAAGTCCATGATTGCTGTCGGAGCATTGGTTAACCCAAATGACATCACTAAAAATTCATAATGTCCGTAGCGAGTTCGAAACGCCGTCTTTTGTATGTCCTCCTCTCTCACTTTCAACTGATGATAACCCGTTCATAAATCTATCTTGGAAAAACACTTTGCTCCCTTCAGTTGATCAAAAAGGTCGTTTATCCTTGGCAATGGATATCTATTCTTAATTGTCACTCTGTTTAACTCCCGATAATCGATACAGAGCCTCATCAATCCATCCTTTTTCTTTACAAACAACACTGGAGCCAAGGAAACACACTTGGCCGAATGTACTCCTTATCTAGTAACTCTTGCAGTTGAATCATCAATTCCTTCATTTCTACTGGCGCCATACGATATGGGGCTTTCGAAATTGGTGCGATTCCCGGTGCTAAGTCTATTGTGAATTCAATTTCTTTGTCTGGCGGAAGACCAGACAGTTCATCTGGAAACACGTCTTGGAAATCTCTTACTACTGATATATCTTTCATTTCCATTCCCTTTTTCTGAGTGTCCACTATATAGGCTAAATAACCTATACATCCTTTCTTTAACAATTTCCTGGCCTACATCATTATAAGGCAGCACGATTGCTTGAGCGATGAGCTACCGTAAAACACTACCTTAGACTGATTTGAGGTCTGAAGGCTCACACTCTTCTTCTGACAATTGATTATCGCAGTGTGGCCGGATAACCAATCAATCCCTAATATCACATCAAACTCTCCCAGTTTAATCGGAATTAAGTCTACGTTTAGTTCATGACCTCTAATGTTTGCATAACAGTTTCGGTAGACAAACTCTATGGGAATTACTTCCTTATTCGCAATCTCTACGTTCAACGAATTTTCTAAATGTTCAGGAGGTACGTTTAGTCGATTAGCAAATTCTTCAGACACAAAGGAATAGGTAGCACCCGAATTAAATAATACATATGCATTTATATTATTGACTGGGAGAATACCTGACACCACGTCCTTTGCAGTCACTGTATCTTAGACAGTCATGTTAAAGGTTCGGGCAGTCGGTCGGTTGGATTACGTTGGTTCGCCGATCATCAGCTTGCTGCCCCCCTCCTTGTTGGCCGCTTCCTCTGTTGCTCCCCTTCTTTGGGTAATCCTTGATTTGATGCTCAGTTGAGCCACACGCAAAACATCCCTTGATCTTTTTCGGCTTTGGGCAGTTGGGCGAAATGTGCCCTTCTTGGCCGCAGTTGTAGAAGACGCCGCGCCCCTTTCAGCATTCCCCTTGATGGTTTTTCCCACATTTTGTGCAAGCTTCACTTCTTTTCTTAAAATCTCCTTGATAACTTTCTGACTGGTTGATGTTTCGGTGATTAGTGTTGTTGTTGTTGATGTTGTTGTTGTTGCGGTTATCCCATTTCCTCTTTCCCAGATAAATTCCACCACTGCTACTCCCTCCACGAGTTTCTCTCCCAGCATTCTTGTTCTTCTTCTCCTTGTTATATTGGCTCAATGCCTCGCTACCTCCCTCAGCAATTATCACCTTCTCCAATAATGTGGCGAACGAGTCAATTTGAAGGACCGACACCTTGTTGAACAACCAAGGTTTTAGTCCAAGTTCGAAGCGTCGAGTTTTCCTTTCTTTAGTGTCTACTTGATGTGTTGTGAATCATGCGAGTTCATTGAACTTGGCCGCATACTGTGCCACTGTCATCTCCAATTGTTTTAGTTCTAGAAACTTTACCTCCATCCTATTCTTCATGTTCTTCGGGAAGTAATTCTCGAAGAACAAAGTCTTAAACCTTTCCCAGGTTATAGTCCCTTCTCCCGCCCTCTGTTGATTTGCTTCCCACCAGTAGTTTTCTCCACCCTTCATCATATATGTAACGAACACGGTTTTCTGGTCTTCACCCACACGAGCAATGGTGAAGGCTTTCTGCATCTCCTTGATCCACGTTTGCGCTACAATAGGATCAGTAGTACCTATGAATTCCGGAGGTCCTACACTCTTAAAGTCCTTGAAGTTTGCGACTGGAGCTACTTGGGGAATGGGTGTTACTTGTTCATTTCTTCCCCTAAGAGCCTCCCCTAACAAATCTTCAAGCCTCTGAATGGGATCTACTTATCCTCTCTCATCATTAACCGACTCTTCCGGTGCAGTTAATCTACGTCTGGGCGGCATTTTTTTGCATCATAAAACTTCGATTTTTATTATCTAATTATATTACTTAAACAATTTTCCATAAAAGGAATAAGATTTCAGAATACATTTCAGAACAAGATCATTTATATTCATATGCCAAATTGTTACATTACATGATTATCTCCAGCATACTTCTATAAATGACTCAACTTATCCCCTAATATCACAAAAGATGGGGACAACCATACTACCCCTCTAATATAACTCAAAAGTTTGGGGATTACAACTATCTCACATTCTACATAAAAGACTAAAATTACAACAACAAATAATACACTACATAACGAACTACAACTAATAACTTTTAACGCCTAGACTTAATCTATCATTCCGCGCTCCACAGCGCTCTGGTACTCCCCCTGAGTAATGTGCACCACCAAATATCGGCTTATGGTGTGCCGGGTCTGCCCCTGCTCTACCGGGTAGTGATTTGCCCCATCAATCAGTCTCTTCATGGCCGTGCGCACTACATAGCCTATCCTATTCATCTTCCTCCTTTTGCACCTCACTTCATCTTCTAGGTCGTTAGCCCTATCATTGGCCCCTTCCCACTTCTCTTCGAAATGGATCCTATCCATTATCTCCATTTCTAACTGAGTACAGATAGCTTCCTTCTCTATCCTCTCGCTCAACTCCCTCTGCTCCATCTCTTCTAACTTCCCTGCCAGTTCTACATTCCTAGCCACCGCTTTGTGAAACAAAGCCCCCATCTAGATTCCTACCTCCTTACGGTGAGCAATCTCTACCTCCATCTCCCGCATCACTAACTTTCTCTAGTGGTCTTCGTCCTTCAGCTTTTGGAATTCGGACTCCCTGTCCCTAGCCTCATCCTCTAACTCCTCAAATCTGCATCCTAACTCTAAAATCTGCTCCTCATACTCCCCCAACATCCTATCCTCAAAAGTAGCCTCGTCAGAATCCCCCATGGGCTCGTCCACCATACGCTCCTCCGTAAGCTCCTCATCTGGATCGGATTCCTCGGGTATTGGCTCCATCTCCTCTTCCTCATCATCATCATCGATAGGGACTACAGTTGATATAGGATCTGCTATCAATGGTGCCTCATATACCACGTGTATGTCACGC
The DNA here is from genome assembly GCA_020205505.1 of Panax japonicus. Classification (NCBI taxonomy): domain Eukaryota; kingdom Viridiplantae; phylum Streptophyta; class Magnoliopsida; order Apiales; family Araliaceae; genus Panax; species Panax japonicus. The sequence goes on along the minus strand of CM035114.1, from coordinate 52,144,552 downwards.
GGCTCCTCTTCTACTACTCGGCTAGGTCCTCTCATGTCAGTCATCCTACAATTACCAACACAAGACAAAACAAACAACAACTCCATTAGAATGTTAAATAACATAAGTTCATTGTATAGAATGAAGTTATATTCTGTAACATGCTAAGTCCATCTCTATGAAAACTCTATATGAGTTTCATCCCTTTCTCTCTTCTAAGTTCTCCTAAGTTATAATCTAAGGGCTCTAGCTCCTAAGTTTTATAACTATGGCTCTGATACCAACCTGTGACGCCCCTAAAATTCGGACACCCATATCTCGAATTCGGTGCATCACGTGCAACTACGAATATCCTACTAAATCATTAACAACAGAATTAATAGAATAATTTACATTGATATAATATAAATATTCACGTCCCAACGTACCGTAACCATTACTACGACAATTCAGTGATTAACTTAAACATAACTTAATCATTCTTGAATATATCATAACAAGCATAACAATAATAATAATACTTCTAGTCTTAAGGACTAAGTTATTCTGTTGCCTTGCCCTTTCCCTTGTCCTTTCCTGAACTACCGCCTTGCTCTTCCTTAACTGTAATGTTTTAGGAAGCAAGAATGAGCAACAAGTTTGCCCAGCAAGTAATATAGCCAGAAGAACACGCAGTTATAACATTTAAATCTTCAAGGGTATAATAATAATTGGCAGTTTAAGGATATCAAAATCATCAAGAGTATTCAATAGGTGTCACTATAGACTGAAGGATATCAACAAAATTTCAGGATTTATTCATTTCGAGGTTGAATATGAATGAGCACTGAGCAGTCACTAAGGACTAAGAACTCTTACTAGAATTAACAGTATTACATTGTAATCCAATATAAACGAGTACAACAGGTGATCAGCCTAAAGTACCCTATGTTATGCATAATATTTAATCATACTCATGTGCGCACGTCGGTTACCCGACAATATATAATTTCCCCTTCAATGAGGGTTGTTCATCTCAGTAGATTTACGATAGTCCGCACCAAGTCAATCGGTTTGGATATATTTTAACACATAATAATAGTCTAGTCGAATCAAAGGCTTAGATAATTTTTATAATGCATTTAAGAACGATAAGTCCAATGTTTGCAACAACGTCAAGGTATACAAATGATTTTCGAATAGAAACAAATATTTGCTTGATAAAAATATGATTGATATTACAACAATTCAAATGAATACAGTGTGAGAATTAAGGAACTTGCAACACAATAATAATAGTGTTCGGATAATTGCTCAATGTAAATTTGAGTGAGGTTAGAGAACTTGCCTTTAGCGTTGATTACTACTTATAGCGAAAATCACCTCAATGGACTATGTTTGTCCTATTTATGTAAGTATAGGTATTCATTAGCCAAACACACTTGATATACATATATAAACAACATGTACACATAACACATTATTTTTCTATCTATGTATACTAATGCACCCATCAAAACTCATAGCTGTACACTAACATGCTCATACTTTTGACCACTGCTAGTTTATTCATAATCTTTCTTCTTCATAGTTCCAAGAGGTTCATTGCTTTAAGTAGACCATAACATCTATTAAAACCACCGACCCTTTTCTACGCATGTTTGCAGGCATTAGATTTATTTTCCCGAAGTTAGTAAAATTCTCTACTTAAAACTCATTCGTGTAATAATAGTTTATAGCAGTATAGAAATATTTATTAATCCATCCTTATATCAAGTTATGATTCTATCTCCGAGTCCCAAGATATCTGGCTATGTTCGAAGCCTAAAACGTCTGGCCATGTTCGAAGCCGAAGACATCTGGCCATGTCCGAAGCCGAAGACAACAAGCTTTGTCGAAGACATCTCCGAAGTCGGCTCTTTCAGAGACTTCGGTCTACACTATTTCGACAAGGTCTAAGTTTGTTGGGTTAATTTCATTAAGACTTTACTATATACATACAACCTAAGGGAATTTCTTAATACATGGTCTAACACGACCGAACCCATCAGATGGTTCCTAAGTACGGTGCATCTGCACCCCATGGAGTTCAGAAGCAGTGAACATGCTCTATTTTGCAGAGTAGCCACAACTTGATTCCAGGCAATTATTAACGTATTCATGCACGAAAGTAAACTTTCCAAACACCCTATATCATGCTAATTTATCATACTTGACTTATTAATTTAGGAAAACCGAGAATCAAACAAGACTCAAGTTAAGAACGAAGTAGAAATTATACCTTCTCGAGCTTTAACCTTGATATCTCACACCATGATTTGGTAATGATTAGCAACTAAGAATTCTTTACTCAGATTTCTCCAACACTCTTATCACTATAACAGACTGCTATGGTGGCTTGTATTTAAAGAGAAAAGCATGGACTAGACACTTGCTTTACACAATGTTGGGATTCATGGTGCAATAGAAATGAATAATGGTTACTTAAGGAGTTGTTTAACCACTCCATACAAGCCACTTAGCTAGCCATGCATGCCTAGGATTAGCAGCTTGAAAGTTTGCGTAAAGAGAGTTTAGGCTACTGTTCCTTGTACTTGGTGACCCTTATTTTGGGGACAAGAGAATAGATCTCAGACATAGACAAGGGGCTAGTCGGTCGGGTCCATTTCCCCACGCCACATTTTATTTAACCAACACCTTGTACCATCAGTTAACTATTATGTTGGGTTTCGAATTGGATTTTAAATAATCCAAGTTTATTTTGGCTAACTCAAAAGTCCATCAATTAATTTATTGGGCTAGACTCCCAATTTATGATTTGGATTATAAACATGTAATAATTAATTATTATGGCAACAAATTAATTAATTTAATTTACCCAATAACACTAAATTATACACCACCTTAATAATTATTAATAAGTTGGGTTATTTTACATAATTTAAGTTACTCACTTAATAATAATAAAAAGATTTAGTCCATCCAGACAAGCTTTCAAACCAATTCAATGATTTATTATTACTCTGGTATAATTAAATAAATTAATTATATACCACCTCTCTTATTGCCATCTTTTACTTTGTAATGAATTCCTTCTTAATAATTCCTCACTAATTCCATCATTGTGTCACACAAGACATCTCATAAACCTTCCATAATTCTCCACATCTTATCAATTATTAAAAGTTAAATTTTAATTCAATTGAGTTACTCACCTCATGCCATGTAAGCATTTATAAAATAAATATTCACAGGCTCTATTTATAATTATTAATATTAAATCGTATAATTTTCGGTTATTACATTCTCTCCCCCTTATAAGAATTTCGTCCTCGAAATTGATAAAAGGTTACACAAAAGATGGGGATAGTGTCTCCTCATCCTATCTTCTAATTCCCATGTGGCCTCCTCGACATCGTGGTTTCACCAAACAACCTCTATAGAAGATATAACTTTGTTTCTTAGCATTTGTTCTTTCTTATCTATTATCTGAACAAGAATTTATTCATATGCCAGATTCTTCTCTACTTGAATGGGCTCATAGGAAATCATGTGCTTATAATCAGACTTGTATGGACGTAGTACGAAAATGTGAAACACATTGTGGATGTGTTCCAGTTCGGGTGGCAAAGCAAGTTTGTATGCCACTTCGCCCACTCGCTTCAATATCTGGAATGGCCCTATGAACCTCAGACTCAATTTTCCTTTCTTTTCGAATCTAATCTTTCCCTTCCAAGGAGATACCTTCAAAAACACAAAACTACCGACTTCAAAGTCTCGGTTCTGACGATGCAAGTCGGCATACTTCTTTTGGCGATCTTGGGCTGCTACCAATTTTCCCCTTATTGTTGCTACCACGTCGGCCGTTTGCTGGACTAATTCTGGTCCCAAAAGTCGTTATTCTCCGACTTCATCCCAACAAAATGGTGTTCTGCACTTTCTCCCGTAAAGAGCTTCATATGGCAGCATACCGATACTCGCATGATAGCTATTATTGTAAGCGAATTCTACTAATGGTAAATGGTCGTCCCAATTTCCCTTGAAGTCCATCACACAAGCTCTAAGCATGTCCTCCAACGTTTGTATGGTTCGTTCACTCTGCCCATCAGTTTGAGGGTGATAAGAAATACTTAATCTCAATTGAGTTCCCATTCGTTCCTGTAAACTTTTCCAAAATTTTGACGTGAAACGCGGATCTCGATTGGAGACAATCGACACCGGCACTCCATGTCGCGATATTATTTCCTTTACATACAAATTTGCTAACTGGTTCAAATTGAATCGAATCTTGATGGGTAGAAAATGAGCTGTCTTTGTTAGTCGGTCCACAATAACCCAAATGGCATCATAGCCCTTCTGTGTAACCGGAAGTCCAACCACGAAGTCCATCATAACCCTTTGCGTTTATATCATCTTTATGCTTTACACTCAACTCTTATTACAACATCATAACATCGAAATGTTATAAATCACCCTCGTCACTCAACGTCTATGGAATTACAATCATAGCAATCCATCACGTTTGTTTTATCGCGACTACGGTCCCCTAATATCGGTTACGTATTTTGCGTTCGCCATTTTATAACCTTTATTCGACATTTCATCATCAAACTTAAGGTTTTAATCATCATTCTAAATATTTTTCTTCATGAATATTACATTCATGCTTGTCCCTTAATTACCATCCAAAAAGTTGGACAATAAAAATCTCCAGTCGAAAAAAATTCACTTAAGGGCGCTGCGATGCCACTCTCCTTGTTAAACCCGACGCTGTATGTAAGACCCCGAATTTTATGAAATAAAAGTATTCAATTTTCCTATTTAGTAAATGGTTAAATTGATAAAAAGTTAAAGTTAAGGGTGATATATATAAAATTTTTAAAATAAGCAAGTGGTTATAAAGTATTCATTGTTGTCGGGGAATATTTTTTTAGTCGTAGAATATTCTTATTATCGGAGAATATTTGTACGACGGCGCAGCCATTTGTGGGCCCCATAACAGAATAACTGTCGGATGAAGAAAACGACAAGTTTGAGTTTTATAAATAACGGCGTAGTTGTTACCGTTAACACTATTGGATTACCTGGTGGTTAAAATACAGTAATACGTGTGGTTTCACAGTAGCACATGGTATTGCACAGTATTTTTGAATTATTGATTTTTACGTAAGAAGGTATTACTCAATAATTCTTACAGTAATTATTGTTCAATATTTTATTTTATTGATTCAATAATTACTGCGTTGATATTTTATATTATTGTTGTTTCAATAATCATCATTGCACAATATTTTCTATTATCATATTAATAATTCATATTATTAGAATAATATTATTAGATAACATTATTGGCAATGTCTAGAAAGTTCTGTCAATGAGAGGTTTGGTCACCTAATTGCGCACCAGTAAGGAGAAATCCTTATCGAAAAACCCCCTCTTTCCTGGGAACCACCTGGTTGTCATTATTGTGATTCTGTAATATTATTTGTGAATAATTAATTATTGATTTATATGATAAGGAAATATATATTTTTATATGGATATAAATGAAGGAATTAATGCTGATGTGTTTTATTAGTATTTTGTCAAAATGAAGAACGAAATTTGGAAATTTTTAGAAAATTAGTTTATTACTTGATTTTGTAAAATCTATAACTCTTTGTGTATAATGAGTTAGGAGATGAGCTATATATCAAAAGAAAGCCGTGGAGGTAAGCTAACCGTAGAAACTGGAATCACCCAAATATTCATTGTGGATTTTTCGTAGTGACTGTTTGAATGAAACTTGTACGAAGGACTCATAATAAAAAAAATCAGTGTTCTTTAGATATATTGCGTGAGTTATAATTTCTAATCCGACCGTTGGATTGTTGTTATTTTTGAATATGTTATACATATATAAGTTGAGTACATGTCCACAAATTTTGAACCGTTAAAAATTAATATATGATTTGTTATGAATTTTAAGAGGTAACTGATTCGGAAATTATGTTTATAAATGATTTTTGGTGGAAAATTTTAGAATTGGTGGGCCCCACTTTTTGTTGATGAGAAATGTGATCAAATTGAATTTCAAATGTGGTGGGTGGCAATAGTAGCAGGTAAAGCCATCAGGTAGCAGGTCAAGTCTGCTTTGGTGTGCTAACATTTTCCTATAAATAGAGGGCTAAGTTAGAATTAAAAATCACACCAGAAAAAAGTTTTCTTTCTCTCTATATTATCGAGTGTATTTTTGTGAGTATTTAGATACTTTGAGAGTTGCTATTCAGTGCAAATTTCCTTTGACTTTACATCCGATATTCTAGTAAGAAATACTGCTCTTTTGAGGTAAGAGATTTTAAGGGTTATTATGTTTTTTAGTTTTGTAATTTTTCCAGCCCTCAAAAATGCTGGAAAAATTTGAAATGAAATTTTGATGAGTTTTCTAGATTGTGTCCAAAAATGACAATTTTTAGATATATAAATTAGGAGTTATGAATTTTATGGAAAAAGACTATTTTAAAGGTAAACCCTTAAAACTCCTTATGGTTAACTCCAAAATTGATGAAATTTTTATTGGGAGTACATCTATATAATATCAGTATACCCTGTAAATTTCGGAATTTTTTGATAAAAGTAAAATTTATGATAAATGTCTAAATATTCGGCAGTTTTGGCCATATGAAAAATAGTAAATAAATTTTAAAAATTTCGAGAAAAATATATGTTCAATATGGGACTATGTTCTGCTAAATCCCAGAAAAATTTTTTTGTTCGTACTGATTTGGTATTTTTTATGAAAATGGACTAGTTATGAGTAAATGAATTAAATATGTTATGTGAAGTAACAAAATTAGAAAATAGGATTTTATGGCTTGAGAATCCTATATAAGGTATATGCAGATTTTTTATGAGGGTTTTGGTTATTGGTGATGAAATTTTATGAGTTTGGCATTTTAGGATGATTAAATGCATTAATTAGTAAAGTGTAAATAATTAAAATAAATTATTTATAAGTTTAAGAAATGATTAAAATATTGTGGTAATATTAATAATATTAGATTATGAGATTATTAAGTGATTTATAAGATTTGGATTAAGGTGTTATGAAATCGTTGATTTATGAATCTTACTCTTGAAATTAAATGCCGTTGTTGATCATATTGTTTTTTTAATCATATATAACATTTTTATAACCCTAATGATGATATTTCTCTTTGACTTGAGTGTAAAGATGAGTAGATTATTGGTATGATCGTGACTATTGGTTCTCTTTGGCCAGTAGTGTAAAGATGAATTGTTGACTGGTATGATCATGACCATTGAATTTATAATTGAATATCTTTAGCTTAAGTGCAAAGGTGAATTGATAAACATGGTTATAATTATTGTTTATATAAATTCTGAAATGATTATATATTTCTTTGAGATATTAATATCTTTGGCCCGTAGTGCAAAGATGACATGTTGTTAAATATCTTTGGCCTGTAGCGCAAAGATGAATTATTGATGAATATCTTTGGCTCGTAGTGTAAAGATGACATGTTATTGAATATCTTTGGCACGTAGTGCAAAGATGACCTATTGCTGAACATCTTTGATATGTAGTAAAAAGATGAACTGTTAATGAATATCTTTGGCCCGTAGTGCAAAGATGAACTTATTAGTATGATTATGAAGAAGAACCGTGATTTGGTATAACCATGATCTTTGATGTTTTAGGAAAAGACATGTGATGTAAATTATCTTCGTCCTGGATGAGAAGAGGAATTTAGAACCATAATTATGGTTATGAGTTATTCACATGATTGTGGACAGGAACTGTTGATTGATGTTACAGGAATAAAACATTGTTGGTAGACTTTTAACATGGAGAAGATAATAGACTTTATGGTCTATTTGACTCTTCTAATGGATTGCTCGTTCCGCTGCAACTATGGTTGAAAAGTTTTATCATCTACCATATGTTCTAAATCTCCGATTCATTACTGATGAAGGCTATTGATAAATTATATATCTTAGTCATGATATTGTTTCCTGGGCTAGTTGTGCTCACCCTTTTGCTTCACAATTCCTTTCAGGTAATAACAGTGTTGCTGGGTCGAGCGGGGATAACAGGGGAATAAAACGGTGGTCTATAGCTATTGAGGTTCTCCCTAAATAGTATAGAAATAATTTTATTGAGAACTTTAGATAAGTGTGTCGTATTGTATACATCATTTGATATTTAATTTCGGGGAACCGAACAAGGTGAGGTGAACCCAACTTTGGAAGGGTGTTTTGCCACTATCATACAAGATGTTTAATGACATACAAACTCGTGTTATCATAAGATTGGGTTGTGCACATCCACTTGCTGAGTATATCTACGAGCACTACCTATATGATCTTGGAGTTTGGTTGAAATATAATTTTCAATTACAGACAATGGAGATAGTTATATGTCAAGAGAAGACTCACCATTGGAAAGAACATGATAATAATCTTCTCATTTTTCTTTGGGGTCTGTTGGGTCAACCAAGAATAATTCTCCAGTCATATGATATCTATTATAACTTAGATGCATGACCTCCCATGTACGAAGGTTTCCTTGAGCACTTCCCAAAGATTTTAATTTCTAAAACAATTATTGACTGTACCTTTATGTAATGTATCAGTGTGAGGTGCTGACACAAGTTGGTTTCCAGAGTCACAGTTGTTATTTAAACTCACAGTATATGTGTTGTCGTATTTTGCACAACAATTGTAACAATAAAGTTGTAGTTGTTTTCTGTACCATGTATTTGGCGACTCAGAATAGGTTGGATGGATTGGACCTATTTTGGGGGCGTCACACTGTAGTGCCACTAGGCAATACTTGGCTCCCCGGACTGGCACTGCGGCGCGCCATTTCTATTTCAAACTGGCGCTGCAGCGCCAGTTTAAAAACTCAGTTTTTTCTTTAAGTGTTCCAACATAGTTGGGACGCTTACTTTGAAATCCTATAACTTCTTCATTATAACTCAGAACGAGGTCGTTCCAAAGCCATTTTCATCTTTATCTTACGTACTCGGATTTCCCATGGACCGAATTTTATTCTGAATCTATTAGCATGCCATTCGATTGGCTTAAATTTCATCATTCGTTCGTTTTACGTTATTAACATTCTTCGTTCGTTCGTCCGTAATTCGTTCATCCGAACTCGAAATTCATTCGTTCTTGAGACCACAACTCACATTTTTTACTTTTTTTTACATTCTTATGAAACCCTAACTGTAAGACCCCAACTTTTTATATATAAAGATTTAATTTTTCTAATTATTATTTTGAATAATAAGGTGTTGATTTGATATAATGCCGTAGTTATGGGTGATATGTGCAAATTTTGCAAAGTAAGCAAGTGGTCATAAAATATTCGTTATGTCGGGGAATATCCGTACGACAGTGCAATTATTGGTGGACCACATAATGGAATAACTGTCGGATATAAAAAGTGAAAGAAATAACATTTTTATAAAAAATAACAGCAAAACTTTTATCGTTAAACTGTTGAAATACCCGGTGATAAAAGTACAGTAATACACATGGTTGTGTTAGAGTTTATGCCCTAGAGCTTAACATTTTGATATTATATTTGATTGAATAAATGAATAATTTTATTATGGTTTTATTTACTGTGTTATGTAAATGTTAACATAATAAAATTCCTTAGAATAATGATACAAACTGTATAGTTTCAAGTATGTGACTTGAACGTGAGATTATATAATTAAAATTAGTATCATTGTTCTAAAATGTCCCTAGTCGAGTATAATTGTTAACGGGACAACAATGATGTATTGAGACTAGTATGTGGATTGACTGATGACCAAATCTCATTAGTCATAAATATATGAGATATTAAGTCAATGCATAGGTACGTGTTAGAGAATGATACACTGGACAGACCCACCATGAGAATTCTATATGGAGCATTATGCGAAGTGTCATTAGCGATTCTCATAGTGATAATGATGTAATGATCCTCCGACCTAAAATCACTATAGTACTACACAGGAATTTATGTACTTTGATATTGTTGACGTCAAGATTTTTATTTGTCCCTTTTCGTTACTTGTTCTTTGGTGTTCTCATGTTAGGTGAGATTTTTTTGAAAAAATAAGTGAAAAAGGTCTGACATGTGTAATGTCGATGATTTGAATTTAAGAGTCGCCAGTTGGTGTTTTTAACTGGTTGCACCAACGCAACCGAAAAAGGTTTGCACATTGACCCAGTGATGTGACACTGCTAAACAGGTCTGTGAAACCGAGATTCATTTGGGTTCGGGGGCTTGATTATACGGAGGAAAGGTGTTAGGCACCCTCCGACATCCGTGTTGCCACGGTGACCGCCACTTTTCAAGAAACTGTTATATGAATGTGTGTGTGTGTGGATCAATGTGTAATTATTTGGAAGTAATGCGAGGCCCCGTTCGTACCTATATACAAAGGGTTTGAATTTATAGAAAAATTCAGTTTTAAGCAAGATATAGCAATGATGTTTTATAAAAAGAGGTTTTACAAACCATGTGCTCAATAGGAATTGAGTCCTTTTCATACTTCCATTTTATTATTAAATATTCGGCTTGTTTTCTTTTATTTTCGAGATGCGAGGCATCTTCGAGAAAATAATATACAGCAGTGCCGAACTCCTCATGGGCATGACAGCCATCCAAGGAAATTCAGACACCGTAAATAATGTACAAGCTGCTTACAGTTAAAAATGTCCATCACGGGAACCGAATCTAGATTCAGTAGACTGAATCTGTGATCACATGATTCCTAGGCTCACATGATGCCGTAGTTTATATGAAAACCAGTAAGCAGTTATATATATAAAAGCTGTAAATATATATATACAGACATGATCAGAAATGTAAATATATAAAAGAGGTAAATATATATATATATATATATATATATATATATATGGACATGATCAACCATCACGAAGCACCTCCATGGGGGATCAGAAATGTAAATAAAGCTGTAAAAGTTGATCAACCGCCACGAAGTAAACTCCAGGCAGGACTAAATGTAATTAAAGCAGTAAATACGATCAACTGCTACGAAGTAAACTCCAGGCGGGACTAAATGTAAAGAAAGCAGTAAAAGGCCTCGAAGTAAACTCCAGGCCTGACAGAAATGTATATATATATATATATATATATATATATATATATATATATACAAAAGTAGTAAACGCACCAGATATAAAATCCAGGCTCATCAGATATGTCCGACAACAGTCTATATATATAAGTATATTTATATATATAAAAGCAATAAACGCTCCAGATGTAAAATCCAGGCTCATCAGACAGAGTCTGACAACAGTTTTTATATATAAGTATATATATATATATATAAAAGCAAGTAAAAGCTCCGAATATAAAATACAGGCTCATCAGACAGAGTCTAACAACCGTTTATATATATAAGTATATATATATATATATATATATATATATATATATATATATATATATATATATATATATATATATATATATATATATATATATATATATATATAAAGCAAGTAAACGCTCCAGACATAAGTCTAGGATCAATCAAGGCATAACTCGATAATGTTAGTCCATATATAAATATATACATAAATAAGTATATATATGAAGAATAGTGTGTGCAAAGATGAAGACAAAGACTTTATAGAGTATGAGAAAGCTTACAGTGGGCTGCCAAAGTAGGCTTCTATGACTCTAGATGGATAAACACTTAGCTTCCGCAGGTAAAAATATAGCTATATGTGAGCTAAAAGGTGTTTAAAATGAGGACGCACTTAATATGGGGTGTGTACAGAGCAAATTAGACAGGGCTTCCTCGCCTTTTTTTCCTTATAAATGGCCACCCCAAGCCCTCTATTTATAGAGGGGGGAGCCGCAGGTGTACCTGTGGCAGCCGCAGATGCACCTGCGGCTGCCCGGGGTACCCCGGGCTCTACGGGTCCCGCCGTCTCGAAGTATGTGCACTCATGCACTGTGATGTCTGCTCGAACTTGCAGAAATTCAATTTGAGCATCCGAACGAGGTATATAAGACCATCTTCAGACTGCTTTTGTTGAGAGTTACGCAATGACATTGGATTAAAGGTTGTACGAAGTCAGGAAGAGGGGACCATGCCCATGGTCTTCAAGCTTCAAATTCTATCCAGTGTGCTGCCACGCGTAATAGTCACTCGGGATTGAAACTCCTTGGCTCTTGTGGGACATTATTGTATTTATGTATGAAATTTTAAGGCGGTGCGCAGGTGTTGAGGTGGAAAGATGACAGTTTAACTCCTCACCAGGGTTATCTTCGGTTTGAGCTGATAGCAGACGTTGCTCATGGTTACATCTGAGATTAGACTGCTGCAAGTGTTTGAATTCCACAAGGTCATCTGTAAGTGTGCCTGTCTTCTTGGTGTTAGCTCTAGGTCTTTGGTATGAGTGCCTCGACAGGAGGTCTGAGATTAAAGCTGATTGCCAGCATTTGAAACAAGCATTTCTGGAGTTATCGCTGGAACTACAACAACATTCCTTGGGGTTATCTCCAAGGACAAAACTTAAGGTTATCTCCGAGGTTGGAATTGAGATTCATGGTGTGTGTTTCGGGGTTGAGACTGAACTTCCGGTAGTATCCAGAATGGATGTGAGATGTCTTCCAGGGTTATCTCTAAAAGACAAATCTGCCCTCCTGCAATGTCAGTAACAGGTGTGCAGAAAATTTCGAGTGTCTACAGATGCCCCTCTTTATCATATTCATGGAATGCAAGGCATGGATAGGAGAAAGAGTCCTAGACACTTGAAATGCAACACGATGAACATGATGCTATGTGCAGCAACATGATACAAATGCATGATACATGCCTGAATGATTACCGGTTCCCTATTAATTCTGCCAGGAATGACAATCAGTAATGTCTTGGACATGTGATCCAAGTCTTCAAAGATGTTGACGTTGGGGCTATCACCAAAGTCTTAGATCCTTGATATAGACTTTTACTCTATAGAGGTGCCTCTCATGTTCAAGAGATCTGTGGGGATAAAGCTTTGTCTATTTTGAGGATGTGTATAACATATTCCATCATCGATCCTCTCCGATGAGGGTGGTCTTCTCTGGTTTGTGTCACTAGCATATACCATGATCTTTGTTTGAGTTACTACGAACAGTGTGTAGTGTCAGGGCTGCTTGACCTTCGCTGATGTGTGTATCACCGGATAGGTCCCTGTTGGGCAAACTGTCAAGGCTGCTTGACATGCATTGATGTGTGTATCAATGATTGCATTGCGCTATAACCCTTGATGGGGAGTATGTCAAGGCTACTTGACCTTCATTAATGCGTAGATCAATGGTTTAATTATGTTGTGACCCCCATCGGGGATACTTTATCAATGTCTGACTTCAGTATTGTAAGCCCCGTCGGGGATACATTTCTTCGATGGGTTTACTTGCCATCGGCTGAGGTAACGTCAAGGTTACCTGACCTTCATTGATGTGTGTATCAATGGTTGAGAATGCATTGTAACCCCCGCCGAGGATACGTGGATGCTTGAAAGTCTGCATTGTGACCCCGTCGGGGATACATTTTTAGGGTTATGTCCCTGTGTTTGGCGGCATCGGACCTGTGTAAGGTATTGTCGAGCTTGATTTACAAAAGCTGAGATCATCGGTATAGTGTACCTTATATGCAGGTGAATACCAATGAGTTATATGCGGAGCCAGAGTTTGGCCCGAGAAAACCAGGATTTCAGGCTATCCTGCTCAATTGCGTAGCATTTTTATTCCTGATTTGGCCTTTTCAGCTTGCGAGACCTCCTTTGTAACTTGTACTGGACCGAGCCGAAGATGTGGGCCCCATGTAGGGGTGCCGTAGGTACACCTGCGGTAGCTGCAAGTGGACCTGCGGCCAACCGTGAGTATGAAATCGCTGATGGTTGCTTTCATAAATCACTTTCAAGTTGCGCCGCGAAGGAAATTTGAGAGCTCTTCTTCAGACCTGCTGAGTTCATGCAACTTTTTGCACATTCTGCAACCGTACAAGTGTTCTTCACTGTCCTGGTAACATATGCATGTATTCTTTTCCAGTTTCTATCAGTTGGAAAATGATTTATCTCATGAAATGCATTTAGACACATAGTAGTGAATATGCATACTGATATGACTTTATAAAAAATATTCAACACAGTAAATGTTAGTATTAAACCATGCTTAACATAATGATGTGAAAAAATTTAACTTTTGAAACAGTTAAATTGGCACCTTTTACTGTCATTTCTTATCCTATTTGAGGACAAATGAGTAAAGGTATAAAAGCAAAATAATCCTGGTAATTAGACTGCATTTATGGATTTTTATTATGATGTATTAATGCATGTAGGATGTATATGACTGTGGGTAGGTGTGTTACTGAATGGCCACCTAGTCATGCCTATGTGCATTTGGATTGTCCCATTTACAAAGGGGACTATGGAAAATTTTTCTAAAACGTAGGCATTGTGTAGTCATGCATTTTTAACTCTACTGTAGACGTATGTTAAAATAATGCATGAATGCATGTAGTCATGAAAAATGCATTTTAAAAAGCTCCAGGTTAAACATTACCACCCTTTCTGAGGTGATTTGGAGACTTGTTGTCCAGATATTATGGATTCGGATCAGCCGAGTAGTTCCCGCAGGACCATTTTCAGTGTACGAAGGAGGGCTTCTGAAGTGCCTCGACCATGTTCTGTTAGATAGCCTCGTCGTTCGGTGGAGGCGGTGATACGTCCTATACGAGTTGAAGTGTCGGATGTCGAGGACGAGGAGGAGGATGCACCAGTTGAGTTTCCTGCTCCTGCTGTACGTGTTCCTCGTAGGGATTTACTAGGTATTCAAGTAGCAAACCTAGAGCTTCTGGGCGACTTGAGTCGACATCCTTCAGTCTACCTGTACACAAATGAGGTATAAAGTTAGATCTTAATCTTCCTTATTTCCTATTGATGAGGAGTAAAGGGTTCTGATGTTGATCTACATTTGATGTAGGTTCCTGGCGTTGCATAGTCTCAATGGAATTGGTTCAGCATCCACTCTATATATCAGGCTTTGCACGATGACTATAGAGTAATTGTACATGGTTGGGGATTCAGGATGTTCTTTTCCATTCTTCCCCGTCGTTGTCCCTGGGTTTATCTCAGGGCATTGTACAATGACTGCACGTACTATGAGACAATGGGACCTACGAGGCTCGGATGCACCACGACCAGTCGCAGGTACAACTGCGGCTGCCACAGGTGTACCTGCGGCCATCCGTCTATATATACAAGCCTTGGGGTCAGCCATTTGAGAGAAAGAGGGAGGGAAAAAGGTGAGGAAGCCCTGTCCATTTTACTCCGCATACACATCTTTTGGGTGTTTCCTCACTTCTAAACACTAGTTAGCTCACATATAGCTATCTTTTATCCAGCGGGAGCTGAGTGTTTATCCATTTAAAGTTAATAGAAGTTTACTTTGGCAGCCCGCTGTAAGCCTTCTCATATTTTATAAAGCCTTCTTCTCACATTAGCACACATTGTTGTACACGTTGAGAGTCGTGTGAGTGTGTTTGCCCGAACTTCGGTTCGTGGTTTTCATTTCTGTCTGTATATATATACTTATATATATGTATATATTTCATATATAGACTAACATTATCGAGTTATGCCTCGATTGAGACTAGACTTTGGTCTGGAGCCTTTAATTGCTTATATATATATACTTATATATATAAACTGTGGTCAGACTCTGTCTGATGAGCCTGGATTTTATATCCGGTGCGTTTAATCTCTTTTATATATATATATATATATATATATATATACATATATATATAATTATTGTCGGACATATCCGATGAGCCTGAATTCACATCCAGTGCGTTTATTTCTTATATATATATATATATATATATTTGTACATATATATATATATTTACATTCCTGTACGGTCTGGAGTTTACTTCGTGGCCTTTTACAACTTTATTTATATTTCTTCCTGCCTGGAGTTTACTTCATGGCAGTTGATCGCTTTTACAGCTTTATTTACATTTCGTCCCACCTGGAGTTTACTTCGTGGTGGTTGATCATGTCCATATATATATATATATATTTACCGCTTTTATATATTTACATTTCCGATCCCCCATGGAGTTGCTTCATGGTGGTTGATTATGTCTGTATATATATATTTACAACTTTTATATATATAATTGCTTACTGCTTTCCACACAAATTGCAGTATCATGTGAGCCTAGGAATCATGTGATCACAAGTTCAGTTTACTAAATCTAGATTCGGTTCCCATGATGGACATTTTTTAGCTGTAAGCAGCCTGCACATTATTTTACAGTGTCTGAATTTCCTTGGATGGCTGTCATGTCCATGAGGAGTTCGACACTGCTGTATATTATTTTCTCGAGAATGCTTCACATCTCAAAAATAAAAGCAAACAAGCCGAACATTTAATAATAAAATGAAAGTATGAAAAGGTCTCAATTCCTATTGAGAACAGGGTTTGAAAAACCTCTTTTATAAAACTTCATTGATATTTCTTAGTTAAAACTGAATTTTTCTATAAAATTCAAACCTTGTGTATATAAGTGCGAACGAGACCTCGCACTACTTTCAAATAATTGCACATTGATCCACACACACACACACAAACACACACATTCATATAATAATTTCTTTGAAAAGTGGCGGTCACCGTGGTAACACGGATGTTGGGGGGTGCCTAACACCTTCCCTCCGCATAATCAAGCTCCCGGACCCAAAATGAATCTCAGTTTCATAGACCCGTCTAACAGTGTCAAAACACTGGGTCAATGTGCAAGCCTTTTCGGTTACGTTGGTGCAACCAGTTAAAAACACCAACTAGCGACTCTTAAACTCAAATAGTTGACATTACACATGTCAGACCTTTTTCACTTTTTTTTTCAAACAAATCTCACATTAACATGAGAACACCAAAGAACAAGTAACGAAAAGGTACACTCAAAAATCCCGACGTCGACAGCAGTCTTGCCCCATTCCCCTGTATTTTAGCTGTACAGAGATGTATTAGATGATGATATACTTAGGAATGTATGTACAATTTTCCATTCCCTATATCATATTTCCATCTATTGTATCATGCATATTATTATGTTATGCATATGTATGTATGTCTAGAGATATTCAGCATTGACCCCTGGATGGTCTTATGACACGACCCGTACAGATGTCTTCTTTGACAATTAGCCGTATGGATCATACCCCACCATCTTTGGTGGCATCGGTTATGCGATCGTGGTATGATAGTATGCCACCATCAGATAGGGTGACTGTAGATCATTTGTTGCAGCATACTATGACCCTGTTGATGTTTCAGGTTCCCACAGGATTCGTGGAGGGCATGCTGGAGCACTAGGTATCGGAGAGGCAGGTTTTCCGATTTGGGACCCATAAGTTAACTCCTACTTTGGAGGAGTATGAATGTTTGACGATGCTGCCATTGGACAGACCTTGCGTGTATATGGCTACTGGAGACATGAGTAGGCAGTTCATGACCCTCACTGTGACTCCTCCAAAATAGGTATACATCTCCCATCTTGAGTCGCCAATTACATGGTACAAAATTCAAATACAACTTAATTATACAATAGTCGTGTAAAATACGACAAAACATAATCTAAGAGTTTTAATAAAAATATTGTCATCTAGACAATATCCACACTCAATGGTGTCCTCATTACATTTATTATCACACTATTTAATAGAATGGTGAGGACTACTAATGCTATTATCTAGATCATCACTCCGTTCCCTGACTAGTCCCGACTACGTTTTCATTTCCTAAAGAGAACAGTGAAAGAAAGGGTGAGCTCAACTATCCCAGTAAGAAATATTATGACTAAGATAATGTAGAATAAATTATCATTAGTCTTCAAAAATGTTAAACTGATAAAATACAATAGACATCAAGTTTAACAGAAGTGGAATAAGCAATCCATTAGAAGAGTCAAGTAGACCATGATATCTACTATCTTCTATGATTTAAAATGTTTTCATCAATTTTTATCGCTGAGACTCAGCTTAATAAATAAACCACATCATCGAGTCATCCCTACACTACTGGACAAGGATATTCATTAAATCATCAATGGTCATGACTATACCGAATAATCCTTGGCCATAATCATACCAAAAACTGTCCATCAATGCACTACAGGCTATTGAGACTTTTACCACATAATTTATAACATTACAGGTCATGATTATATCAAATGATCCCTGGTCATAATAATACCAAGTCTATCTATGCACGTAAGCCAAAGATGACTTTCATCACAATATAAGCATGCAGATGATGACAATGACATAATAATTCAATAAAACAAGTTCAAGAATAAATTTTAAAAATTTATAAGTTAATTTATCCTGAAATCAATTACGTCCAAATTGTCAACATGATACTGCTTTGTGGAGTAAAATTCAAGAATGCTCATAAGAATATTTCCATGAAAAGATACTGGATGAAGCACAAATATCCAGGATATTCTACTAATTTCATGGAGTATAGAAGCCAAAACTTTAACCAACTGAGTATAATAGAATATATGAAACTGCAAATGGATTTTCGCCCGCCATGCGATAATCCACATAGACAGATCATTTCCACAATTTAATAAGGAATGAATACGAAGGATCAGTCACCATGCATGTGATAATCCACATAGACAGGTTATTCCGACAGAAAATAATAAAGAATGGAACCAGGTCATGCGTAATCTGCACAGACAAGATATTCCAACAGAATAATAAAGAATGGAATAACAGAAGAATTCACCATTGCATACGATAGACAGCACAGAAAGGTTATTCCAACAGAATAATAAAGAATGGAACCAGGTCTAGCATAATCCGCACAGATAGGATATTCCAACAGAATAATAAAGAATGGAATAACAAAGAATTCACCATGCATGCGATAGACCGCACAAACAGGTTATTCCAACAGAATAATAAAGAATGGAACCAGGTCTAGCGTAATCCGCACAGACATGATATTCCAACAAAATAATAAAGAATGGAATAACAGAAGAATTTCACCATGTATGCGGTACTTAGTATAGACAGGTTATTCCAACATAATAATAAAGAATGGAATAACAGAAGATCTCTTCATGAATACGAAAGAAATAATACCCCTTACCTTAGAAAGAAACTAGATATTGGAGTAGAGAGGTAACAAACTTCTCTTCTTCTTTCTCTCTATAATACTTGCTCTATAGTTTTAGTGAATTGGTGAGAAATGAAGGAAGAATGAGCTTCCATTTATAGGAAAATATAGTTTCGATAATTGCACGTTTTGGGGCTCAAAATATTACAGTACAATACCTTCAACTTTTCTTTCATTTTTAATTTAGTCTTGCAAGTATTATCAAACTTGCACCACCTCCCCTAATAGTAAATAATGTGAATCAATAGTTCAAACATGTGAATCAATAGTTATAATCATGTGAAAATACGAATTACAGTATAGTACCTCCATCTATACCTCTATTTTTAACTTAGTCATGCAAGTATTATCAATCTTGCACTAACTCCCTAATAGTACAAGAATGTGAATCAATAGTACACACATGTGAACAAATAGTTATAATCATGTGAATTAATAGCAATTAATTGCTCATTTATCCGGTTAATTACCCGACTGTTCAGTATAATTTCCAGACATCAATTAATATCGAAATAAATATCAATTTTCACTAACACTAATAATTCCAACACAATGGAACTATCGATTTCATCTTTAATCAACACGAACTTAGTCATCATTAATATTATAACTCACAATATTTAACAACCAGGTCGTTCCCAGGAAAGAGGGGGCTTTCCGATAAGGATTTCTCCTTATTGGCGCGCAATTAGATGACCAAACCTCTCCTTGACAGAACTTCTAGACATTGTAAATACTAAAATTTAATAATATGAATAACTTTGTCATCTCAATTATTGATTTAATAATATATCATATAATGGAGATGATACTGTGACAATAATCGAATAAAAAATATGAGAGATATGATGCAACAATTACTGTAGCAATAATTGAGTATAACTGAGTGACTTCTCAAGTAAGCATCAATAATCAATACCGTGTGCTACTATGCAACCACGCGTATTACTGTACTTTTACTACATGTGACAACCCGATATTTTCTATATAAATAAATCATAAATTTTACGTATAATTTTTTTTATTTATTAAAATAAATATGAATGATATGTGTCAAGGTAGTATGTAATTGTAATTATATGTGTGATAAATAAAATTTAATTATTACATTAAGTATTACAAATAAATTTATTTTTAGAATTATTGATTATTATCAATTATAATTTTTATACTAATTAATTCCTTATTGGAAATGTTTTATTAATTATTTTTCAAGGAAAATATAATCTTATATTATTTAAATAATATATGAAATGATTTTAGAATAATTATAATGATTATTTCATTATATGAATTTGTTCAGGATGTTAAGTTAATTATTTTAACTTAATTAAGAATGTTATTTATGCAAGATAAATCAGATATGGAATCCAAACCCTGAATCTGGGTTTTGATCAAGGAATGAGAATAATAATATTATATTATTATTTGTCAGTGTTATAGATATGTGTATTATGTGTGTAAGGTTAGTGTGAATATCCGTTTTGATGAAACAGTTTTAGTGTTAATGATAAACCCTAATTTTGGTTATGGGATAAGGAATAATAATAATAATATTATAATATTATAATATTTTGATTTTTCAGTACTATATATATGTACTGTATGTGGACTGACAATGGTTGGTCA
Source organism: Panax japonicus (assembly GCA_020205505.1). Lineage (NCBI taxonomy): Eukaryota > Viridiplantae > Streptophyta > Magnoliopsida > Apiales > Araliaceae > Panax > Panax japonicus. The sequence goes on along the minus strand of CM035114.1, from coordinate 52,123,734 downwards.
ATTATGATGAATAATGGTGTAGTATTTGAAAACCATAGCATTAATTGACTTAATCTTGTTTTTCAAATTAAAAGGGTAAATTTAAGATTATTAAATATCTGTGTTATATGATTTATATTATGTTCTATTTAATATTTCGCTAATTATAGAAAACCCTAATTTGCAATATTAGAAACCCTAATCCGGAAAGTTAAACCGGAGGTTTGATCTGTCAAGAATTGTGTTACTGTGATTAATAACACGTGTGATAGACTTTAATTACTAATTAAAGTAAACCTAGTTAGTAAATTAAAACCCTAAAATCTAGAACCCTAATTTAATTTTTAGAAACCCTAATTGTATTATGGAAACCCTAATTTTAGGTATTATAAACCCTAATTGCTATAATTGCCAAAGTTAATTATGATTAGTGATACTAAACCATAAAGATCCTGTATAACATAATTACTAATTTAATTTAATTAGCAAACCTTAATTTCCTAATTTTAGGAACTAAATTGTTATTTATTAAATCCTAATTTTGGAAATCCTAGACTTTTGCTAAAATGGCTCAAACTCTAAACCCTAAATCAAACCCTAAACCCTAAGGGTTTGACAAGTTACCATAATACCATTAAAATGAATTATCAATTGACCATTTTGCCTTTATTGCATAATTGAGGATTTCTTACAAATCTTTCTAAGATTGGAGTTGGTAACCTAACCTAACCTAACAACTCCATGTGACATTAAAGTCCAGCAACTCAGCCTTCTAGATCAACCATGTGCATTTTAACTTGCTATATATATAGATCTAAAGAGAGAGAAAGTGTATTATTATTGCTCAAATTTTCACCAAGCTCATCCTAGACCCTCTCTCTCTAAAAGCTTCGAAAATACATAGTATATCAGTCATATATTGAAGCCCCATGATCAACAATAACAAATCATAAAACATAGGATCAAGATTTGCTCATGGGAAGGTATAAAACTAATCTAGAAATTTGATCTTTGATCTTCTGTTAAAAGTTGTGATTGTGTGTTGTAATATGTTCTATGTAGTGTTAATCAATGATCTAGGTTGGAAGAAAGTGGATCCATAACATCATAGTGCTCGGAATTGATGATTTTTAAATCTGGAAAATTTTCAAAATGAGTCTGACAACCAAATGTCAGACCCTGTAGATCTTAATCAGTTATGTATTTTTGTTATTTGAAGGTTGTTACGTGTAGTTTATAATGTGTTCTTCCATGTGAAACTTAAATTCGGTCCAGATCTGTTATTTATTAAACGTTATAAGTGGTCAAACAACGTTGATCAGTTACGATAATGCAATTCTGGGAAACCCAGATTTTTTTTTTCAGAACGGTCTGACAATATGTTTAGGGCTTCGGATCATACAACTGTTTATGATTTTGGCTATGTTCTTGTTTGGATGTTATATACTGTTATTTGGACTATATATTATAGTAATCATAACACTTAAATCATGATCAGGCTGAAATATAATCGGGGTCAAACGTGTATTGACCATCTGTTTTGTTGTAAATCTGGAAAACCCAGATTTCTTTAAGAGTCATTTTCTGACAAGGTTTGACTTGCTTAAATATTTCGATTCTGTTGTTATTGAAATGTTCTGATGCTACAACGTTGTTCTATGACATCTCGACTATAACGACAAACCTTTATATCACACTAATCAGAACCAGGATGCAAGATATGCAGATCGAAAGGAAGGTACTTTGACTGTTCTTCATTTCTGGGAAACCCAGAAATGGAAGAACAGTCCTGACGAGGTTTTTAATGGACCAGAACACACTGTTATGATGCTTTATAGACATCAAATTTGTTGCTAATTGTAGTATTACATTAATACTACAATTATAAACCAATAGAAAACCCAGAATCATATAGATAAGTAATCTAGACTTGGTCAAAGTAGGTAACCGATTAACTGCCTTTGAAGGTTCTGACATGCTCAAGAACACCTATAGCGACGGTTCTGTCGCTATAGGGGCCTTTAGCGACGGTTTATTATTATTATTTTCCAAAAAATGATTTAAAAATTAGAAAAAAATAGATTTTTATTATTAAAATTACTAAATAAATTATGAAAAATTATTTTAAAGTCTGAAAAATAGTTTTTAATTATTTTAAGTAAAATTTGAAAATATTTAATATTTTTAGAATATAAATGTTATTTATTTATTTAATTATAATATTAGATAAATTATTTAAAATAAGTTTTAATTCATGAAAAATCATGAAAAATTATAATATGGTGTTAGAAAATATTTGAAGTCATTTTTGATGAATTTTAATATTTTGTGATGAAATTTCATTAATTAATTAATATTAATGATGTTTAAGTTATTTAATAAATATATTAAATAAATTATGGAAAAATAGTATTAATGATTTAAAAATCATATAAAAATGATTTAAGTGTTATAAAAATATTTTAAGTTATAAAATATAACTTTTAATTTTTAATGGTTAATTTCATTAATTAATGATTAATAATGATATTAAAGTTATTTAGTTATTATATTAAATAATTTGTTTAAAAATGATTTTAATATTTTAAAAATCATTTTAAAGTGTTTAATGATATTTTAAGTTATAAAATATAACTTTTAATATTTAAATGATAATTTCATTAATGATTTAATATTAATGATATTTATTTAATGATTAATGATATTAAGTTTATTTAATAATTATATTAAATAAATAGTTTAAAAATAGTTTTATTTATTTAAAAATCATTTAAAAAGGATATAAATGAATTAAAAATATTTTAAGTTATAATTAATGACTTTTAATATTTGGATAAATAGTTCATTAATATTTAAATATTAATGGTAATTATTTAATAATGATTTTAAATGTTTTAAGAATCATTTAAGGGTAGTATAAATATGTTAAGAATATTTTGAGTTATTATAAATAACTTTAATATTTTGGCAATAGTTTCATTAATAATTTAATATTGATTAAATGTTAATGATAATAGAATTAGGTGATACTTAAATCATTTAATAATGATTCTGATATTTTAAAACTTATGATAAATGATAATTATTATAAGTCCATGAAAGATAGTGCGACTGATGTTTAAGTTAACTATTTGGATATTGAATTTGGGGATAGAGTCTTAGACTCAATATTTACCCGATAAAGCTGTCGGTAGACTGACATGTTTCAAAAATTGATCTGGACTTAGATAATTTAGTTAGTTAACTGTTTATTTGCGATTCAATGGTTGTTAAGGTTATGTGACTATGTTATTAGGAATGTACTGACTGCAATAGGCAGTGTTATGTGTTACGTTATGATATACTAATAAGTAAAATGATCTGATTAATGATAGGTCGTGATAAAAAAAGATAAATCTAAGTTGCGTAATTGTAAGCAGCGCATCAGGCAAGTATCCTACCTTTGCATTTTCTTTATGCAATGGACAGAAGTGAGAAGTTCAGAATTATTATTATTAATGTACAAATTGTTAAACCTATATTATATACACCCATTGATTATCAACATGTTAGTATATGATAATTCAGATATATATTCTGTTCGTTAATTTCTAGAAATGATTATACAAGTGTCCCCACTGGGATAATCATTGTATTTAATCACATGTTGATACACCTTTGATATATTTATATGTTGAATTATATATTATTGTTGAACAAGATAAGACCTTTGTTATGAAAACCCGACAGGTATGAACATCCCGATAATGGGAAATTTTTTATGCGCCCAAGGCGGACAGAGTGAACGATAACTTCGTTCTTGTACATGTAGTATTGATCAATACAGGGTACAACAGGGCTGATCACCCTCCGTGCCCGTAAGTCATGACGGTTTACAGATGAATTTCTGTTTAAACCTTTTCGAAAATGAAAACAATGTTCATAGTATGTCACAGAAACCCCATGTATAGTCAATACGTATTTTCAAAAATTTGAAAGAGGGTTGTTATGTTGTTATTATTGGTACATATTACTTCACAACTATTGACTGGTTGTAGAAGAATATTATAAAGAAAATATTTAAATTCTTTCAGTTTATATATATAATAATACTTGTTGGGCACTCAAATGCTCATCCTTGCTTAATTTAAATATTTTCAGCTAAGTGTGAAGGACCAGAAAGCTCTGGCCGAAACAAAGGAAAAGGAAAGCTAACAAATTAAGAATTTTGGCAGTATTTGTAATAGTTTTATAAGACTATGAAGACTATGATATGTATATATGATATGTATTTATCTAATATCATGTAATGAATGACTAAAGGTTACGTACTTGGGAGGTAGACTCTGATGTATATGTAAATTAAGTTTAAGTTCTATATTATTGTTATTATTATTAGTAATATTCCGCTCATAGAAATGGTATCGTGAAGTATCGAGTTCAGGTTTCAAGTATCCGGGTTCGGGGACCTCACATCATGGTATCAGAGCTATAGGGTTAGAAACCTTAGGTGGGTTAAACTTTAGGCTATAACCTTAGAACAGAGGGAAACGTTGAAAATACAAATAACTCATATAGAGTTAGTTGGTTGGTATGATTCAAAGATGAATCTCGGTGAGTTGTTAAGCCATAAAGTTTCCTAACTCTGATAATAAAGTTGAACAGTAATGGTGAATAGATCAAGTCTAAAAGACTGAAAGTGCATGGAAAGGAGATCGTAAAAGAAAACAATTAAGATATAGAATTGAATCATAATATATACGATGAGATCACCCCGTGATCTAATAAAATTATGACAGCTAGAAAGAATCAATCTTATGATTGGAAAGTTTAAAGCAAGATTGCTGTGTGAATGGTACAGATTTAAGAAAGGATTATGAATACGGATTAAATGAAATTCGAATGGAAAAAGAGGGTTAAGATTAGGTGGGGATTTCAATGAGGACTCATGTCGGCAGCTGAGTTGTATGATTCCTTATATGGGCGAGGAATTGTACTTGGTGTAAAAACTACTTAGTATCTGACACTGATAATCATTGAAATGTTTGTGTCACGCTATTTGCTATATGCATGTTAAGAGGGTGATTCCTTTCTCATGTGTATAAAAAATAGATAGGTCATAGGTAGAGAACATAGGGTTACGTACGAGTCCTTAAAACTCATACTTATGTGACATTCTTGACTCATAGTTATATGAAATGTTTATGAATCCCTCAGCGAATGGATGCCAAAGGTCTGACTAGGGTAAGTTCGTAAACTCATATAACTGTGACAAGTTTATGGACTCATAAGTGTGGTTCGACGAACTGGGTATAGTTAATTGTGAATGGATTATTGAGGATGATGGAATAGATAAGATACTAAATAGTTAATCTTTAGCGAAGGCAAAATAAATAGGTAGTATTGGTATTAGCTGAATATGTATGTTTTTGTGTGGTATATGTGATAAGTATGTTTGTGTAATGATATATTTTTAACTTTTGTGTTAGAAAAAATTGTAAATCCCGACTTTTGAAGTCACAAAGGGATAACGAATGTTTAAAATAGAATGTGTTATGGTATATCAAGTGATATGAATATGAGCCTATGTTGGATTAATGAAATAAGTTGGTATAAAGATAGGAATTATTTATCTAAGCATTGGTTAATGCAGTTTTCAAAAGCTAATATTTTGAATACATAATTATTTGAGTAGAAAATTTTGCGTTATATGTTAAGCGTTTACGATAAGGCTTAGTATGTAAGAATAATTTATGAAAATGCCGTCAAGAAAAAAAAACGAAACCAAAGGATAGAAGAAACTGTCAACAAAGCTGGAGGACAACCAGACTCGATACAGAAACTTGCGAATATGGACGATCAAGCTGTGCAAAACGGAATACCAGCCGCGAAAGATCAACCAGATAATCAAACGTCGAACGTTAAAGACTTTAAGGCGGTCCTACCGCCAGAATTCAAAGGTACAAATGACCCTGTAGAAGCCCCAAACTTGGGTTAAGGAAATTAAAAAGGTGTTCCTGATAGTTAGGGTAGCTGAGGGGCAAAAGACCGCTTTTGCCACATGCATGATGAAGGGTGAGGCAAAATTTTTGGTGGAAAGCGAATCAGGTGAGGGCAGGAGCAGGTGTGGTAACATGGGATAGATTTAAGACTTTATTTTTCGAGAATTATTTTTCAACTAGTATGCAGTCTAGAATGGAGGTAAAATTTCTGGAGTTGAAACAAGGGGATATGTCGGTGGCGGAATATGCCGCGAAATTCAATGATTTAGCTAGGTTTGTTCCGCATCAAGTTGATACGGAGGCTAGGAAGGCAAGGAGATTTGAGCTGGGATTAAAACCCTGGCTCTATAATAAGGTGGCAGTGTTGCAGATTCCAACATTTGCAGCACTCATGGAGAAGGCAATAATTATCGAGGAAGGGAGTGAGGCTATGAGCCTCTACAACAAGGAGAGGAAAAACAAAGGCAAGGTCGAGGGAGCTGAAAAGGTAAGAACTAATAGTGGAAGTAGGAGTATTGATGGAAAAAGGAAGGCGAACAACTTTGGGGAGTGTGCAGGTGAAGCATGAAGGTGTGAAGGAGAAGTAGGTGGTGTCATATGCAAAACAGTGGAAAGAACCACTTTGGGAATGTTTGAAAAGGGAAGATTGTATGTTGTAAGTACGGGCAGAAGGGACATATCTCTCCCGATTGTCTCAATCCTAGAATGAATAGTAGATGTTTCAAGTGTGGATCAATGGAAAATAAGGTGTGAGACTGTTTAAGAAGGAGAATGAAAGTAAGGAATGCGAATACGGGGAAAAGGCAGCAGGACATTGGCAACAACGGGACCGACATCAACAAATAAATCAACAGATCCAACTGTAAGCGTCTTCAACATGACCGTTCAAGATATCGTGGCAACCGAGGATGCAACTCCATGTATTACTCAAACCAATTTTATTTTCTCATATATTATTTTTTTACATAAATAATAAATTATTTTATAAATTATTTTTGAAGGAGGAATTTGAGTTCTTTTAGAAATTAAATTTCCGTTTAATCAGAAAGACAAGCTTTATGTGATTAGTTAAAGATCAGTTCAATCAAAGGTGATCGAGATCTACTTGCGAAGATTTTGTATGCTATGTACCCGAATATGTATAGGTTTTAAAGTGGTGATTCCGGGGACGGAATCCTTATAAGGGAGGGTGAATGTGACAACCCGATATTTTCTATATAAATAAATCATAAATTTTACGTATAATTTTTTTTATTATTTATTAAAATAAATATGAATGATATGTGTCAAGGTAGTATGTAATTGTAATTATATGTGTGATAAATAAAATTTAATTATTACATTAAGTATTGCAAATAAATTTATTTTTAGAATTATTGATTATTATCAATTATAATTTTTATACTAATTAATTCCTTATTGGAAATGTTTTATTAATTATTTTTCAAGAAAAATATAATCTTATATTATTTAAATAATATATGAAATGATTTTAGAATAATTATAATGATTATTTCATTATATGAATTTGTTCAGGATGTTAAGTTAATTATTTTAACTTAATTAAGAATGTTATTTATGCAAGATAAATCAGATATGGAATCCAAACCCTGAATCTGAGTTTTGATCAAGGAATGAGAATAATAATATTATATTATTATTTGCCAATGTTATAGATATATGTATTATGTGTGTAAGGTTAATGTGAATATCCGTTTTGATGAAACAGTTTTAGTGTTAATGATAAACCCTAATTTTGGTTATGGGATAAGGAATAATAATAATAATATTATAATATTATAATATTTTGATTTTTCAGTACTATATATATGTACTGTATGTGGACTGACAATGGTTGGTCAATTATGATGAATAATGGTGTAGTATTTGAAAACCATAGCATTAATTGACTTAATCTTATTTTTCAAATTAAAAGGGTAAATTTAAGATTATTAAATATCTGTGTTATATGATTTATATTATGTTTTATTTAATATTTCACTAATTATAGAAAACCATAACTATGAATGAAAACCCTAATTTCCAATATTAGAAACCCTAATCCGGAAACTTAAACCGGAGGTTTGATCTGTCAAGAATTGTGTTACTGTGATTAATAACACGTGTGATAGACTTTAATTACTAATTAAAGTAAACCTAGTTAGTAAATTAAAACCCTAAAATCTAGAACCCTAATTTAATTTTTAGAAACCCTAATTGTATTATGAAAACCCTAATTTTAGGTATTATAAACCCTAATTGCTATAATTGCCAAAGTTAATTATGATTAGTGATACTAAACCCTAATGATCCTGTATAACATAATTACTAATTTAATTTAATTATCAAACCTTAACTTCCTAATTTTAGGAACTAAATTGTTATTTATTAAATCCTAATTTTGGAAATCCTAGACTTTTGCTAAAATGGCTCAAACTCTAAACCCTAAATCAAACCCTAAACCCTAAGGGTTTGACAAGTTACCATAATACCATTAAAATAAATTATCAATTGACCATTTTGCCCTTATTGCATAATTGAGGATTTCTTGCAAATCTTGCTAAGATTGGAGTTGATAACCTAACCTAACCTAACCTAACCTAACAACTCCATGTGACATTAACGTCCGGCAACTCAGCCTTCTAGATCAGCCATGTGCATTTTAACTTGCTATATATATAGATCTAAGGAGAGAGAAAGTGTATTATTATTGCTCAAATTTTCACCAAGCTCATCCTAGACCATCTCTCTCTAAAAGCTTCGAAAATACATAGTATATCAGTCATATATTGAAGCCCCACGATCAAAAATAACAAATCATAAAACATAGGATCAATATTTGCTCATTCTAAGTCGCCAAATACAAAATAGGTATACAACACCCATTCTAAGTCGCCAAATACATGGTACAGAAAACAAACTATAACTTCAATAATACAATTGTCGTGCAAAATACAACAACACATATTGTGAGTTTAAATACAAATATTGTCTTCTAGACAATATCAACACTCAAATAAGTCCTCATTATAATTATTCATGCACTATTTTACAGAAATAGTGAGGACTGCTAAAACATTTTTCTAGAACCATCACTCTATACCCCGACTCGATCCTGCTATGTTCTCACCTTCTGAGAAGAAAAATGGAACAAAAAGGAAAAGGGTGAGCTCAACTAACCCAGTAAAGAATATTATGACTAAGATAATATACGACAAATTATTATTAGTCTTCAACGGGGAAAAATTTGATAAAACATAATAGACAACAAGTTTTAGATCAAAACTGCAGCGGAAACAACAATCTATTAGAAGAGTCAAGTAGAGAATGAGTTCTACTATCTTCTAAGATTTAAAAGTCCATCATCAATATTTTATCCCCGTAACAACAATCAATATACATCTTTAATCGAATATTCATCTTTGCACTACAAGCCAAAGATATTCATTTGTATCACCGGTTGGTCATGTTCATCTCAACACCTGTTCATCTTTGCATTACGGGCCAAAGATATTTATCAGTTAACATATTTTGAAGCAGAATTCAAAAATAACGATCAAAACATGGATACAATCAAAGATAGTAGCCAAAATAAACATCTTGGACAAAAAAGAAAATTTTTATATTTCGGTGAATAGTATCGTATTCGTGAATAGTGCCGCCGTATACGTGAATAATGCCATATACGTGAATAGTAACCCCGACACAAAAAGTTTCAAATTTGATTAAAAAGTTCACCAATATTTTGGCATAATGATATTGAAGAAAATAATATCATTTAAGAAGAAAATTACATCCCTTACCTCAAAATAACGGTACTTCTGATCGGAATATCGGATAAAAAGTCGAAGGAAACTTGTACCGAACAACAACTCTCAAAGTATCAAAATACTCACAAAAATATGCTCGAGAATCTAGAGAGAAAGAAAATTTGTTTCTGGTGTGATTTTCAATTCTAACCTAAGCGTCTATTTATAGAAAAATGCTAGAACGCCATAGGAGACTAAAATAATAAAATATTATTATTTCTTTCTTTCATTCAACACATGTTAGGTTGGACGTTTAATATCAGCCATCTTTGAACAAAATCAGCATCCCACATGTTTTCAAACAAGAGTGGGTCCCACCCATAATTTAATAAAAGTTATTTTATTTTCTGAAACTTCAGTAATTCATAAAAAATAGCCCGTTTATCAGAAAAATACAAATTTTATGTCCATTCTGCGTGAAATCGAATTCTCTACAACTTTTTAGCTTTGAGTTTTTTCAAATTCCAAACAGAAAATATCCAAAATCCACAAACGAGTGATTTTTAATACTTCCCTTCCGACAAAATACTGATAAAACACCTCAGCATTAACTCCTTCATTTATAACCATATAAAATAAATAAATCCATCATCAAATAAATATTTCCTTATCATATAAATCAATAATTAATTATTCACAAATAATATTATAGAATCACACTTATGACAACCAGGAAGTTCCTAGGAAAGAGGGGGCTTTCCAATAAGGATTTCTCCTTACTGGCGCGCAATTAGGTGACCAAACCTCTCATTGACAGAACTTTCTAGACATTGCCAACAATGCTATCTAATAATATTATTCAAATAATATGAATTATTGATCTGATAATGGGAAATACTGTGCAATGACAATTATTGAAACAACAATAATATAAACTATTAACGCAACAATTATTGAATCAATAAAATAAAATATTGAGCAGTAACTACTGTAACAATTATTGAGTAGTGCCTTCTTACTTACGAATCAATAATTCAACAATACTATGCAATACCGTGTACTACTGTGCAACCATACGTATTACTGTAATTTAACCACCAGGTATTCTAACAGTGTTAACGGTAACAACTACGCCGTTATTTATAAAAACTCATACTTTGTTATTTTTTTCATCTGACAGTTATTCTGTTATGAGCCCCACGAATGGCTGCGCCGTCATACAAATATTTCCAGACAAAAAGAATATTCCACGACCAAAAGAATATTCCCCAACTAAAATGAATATATTATAACCACTTGCTTATTTTGTAAAATTTGCATATTTCACCCATAACCAAAGTATTATATCAAATTAACACCTTATTAATTTAGAATAATGAATAGAGAAAATTTAATTTTATTTATAATAAGTTTGGGTCTTACAATAAGTTTCTTGTATCGGTAAAAAATGAGCAGACTTGGTCAATCTATCAACAATGACCCAAATCGCATCTATGCCTTGAGAAACCTTGGGAAAACCAGTAATGAAATCCATGGTAATGTGCTCCCACTTCTATTCTGGAATTTCATGTGGTTGCAATGGACCTTTTGGCACTTGATGCTTCGCCTTGACTCGTTGACAAGTTAGACTCCTTAAGATAAACCCTGTTATCTCTTTCTTCATATTGCTCCACCAAAATGTATGTCGAAGTTCATGATACATTTTGGTACTCCCAGGATGGATTGCAAATGGTGTGTTGTGCGCCTCCATCTTGATTTTATACTTCAAGTCAGAATCGTTAGGAACATAAAGTCTGGAGTTGACTCGAAGTTTTTCTTCTTCATTAATTCTTGCTTCCAGAATAACACCTTCTTGCACTTTCTTCATCATACACATCAGCTCCAGGTCTGTAGTTTGAGCAGCTTTAACTTTATCGACTAAAGTCGGTTCCACTCGTATATTCACCATCATCATATGGGTCCCTGGAGTCTTTAACTCTATTTCCATCCATTCCAAGTCATACAAAATGGGTCTTTGCATTGACAATATTGCACTCGTACCCGCATATGATCTTTTACTCAATGTGTTAGCTACTACGTTCGCTTTTCTAGGATGGTATTAGATAGTATGGTTTTAATCTTCAGCAGCTTAAGCCAATGACTTTGGCGCATTACACGTTCATTTTGGTTGCAGAAATATTTAAGGGTTCAAGAAATGGGTTTTGTACTGGGGTCAGTACAAAATTCGATTTCACACTTTGGGGTAAGCCAGAAAGTTCTTCGAGAATACGTTAGGAAATTTATTAACAATAGAAATATCATTTAAAAACTATGACTCTCATCCAAGACTTGGATAACACGTCACATTGATACCTATCAACTTGCCACCGCTATTCACGACGTCCCCTACGGATATTCTGGTTTCGGTGTATTCCAAGACTTGGAAGTCACCAGCAAAAGGCTCGGGGCTCTTTACTTATCAGTTGATATGACAGTGATTAACTTTAGTTATTTGGTTGCTTGAATTCGCATAATAGGTTGGTTAGGAATATGAAAGCTAACAACCTTACGAAAAGCATTATGAGTAGTTAACCGATCGATTCCTAAAATCGCATCAAAGACACGTATTTTCAAAGAGATAAGATCGACAGGTAACGTGATTGTGCCCACTTAGATCAAATAAGATTTATAAATAGTGGATATGATAAAAGTTTCTCCTAATGGAGTCTTCACAGATAAGTCAAAGTCTAATTTCTCCGGAGTCAAGTTTAAACGTTGAGCACAAGCAAGAGAAATAAAAGAATGGGTAGAACCGGTAAATAACAGGGTATAAACTTCGCAAAAAATTATGATTAACTAACCCGTGATAACTTCATTTAGGTTCCCCACTTGTTGGGAAGTCATTACAACCGCTCTCCCTTGAACTACCCGACTTTGACTTGTCTGGGTTAGCATTTGGTGTCATCACTACCGTTGAAATTAACTTTTCTATAGGGCATATTCCACCCTAAACTGCTTCATCGTACTCTTGTTTCATGATCTGAATCATTAATCTTTGATCAATATCGAATTGGGGTTGACCGCAATGTATAGGATAATTCAAGACTTGATGTTGGGTTCTCTCAATTGCTGTCCAAAAAGAGAAATACATATTATCTATTTTAGCCTTCTTAGATCGGACATCTCTTTCCACAATATCAACGCATCGTGCAGCTTTTACCCATGCATCATTCATTCTCACTCGTTCAATTGTTTCTTCTTTCAGTTCAGATTCAAGCTTTATCATCTTATTCTCTGCCAAAGAGTGTTTCTGTTCAAACATCACATATCGGGTAACACAAGCTTGAATTATTGCATCCTTTTTCTCGACGACCGCCTGTCGTTCTTCTTCCTGTTCTTCTAACTCATGAATACGATTTTGCAATTTTAAATTTCGATCATAAAATTCTTCTAATAAATTCTCCTCAGGTTCCTCTTCTTCCTCACTCTCAGATGCTACTTCTACGACTATCTCGGGTACAACTATCAATTCTTCACTCACCACATGGATATCTCTAATTCCTTCTTTGCTTGACAACACATTATCCTGGTTGGTGATTAGAGGTGTCTCCACGATCTCATTCACTTCATTGTTAACGTTCTCAGCTGCCATTCTTAAAAGCTGCCATAAAACATGGGTTAATTAAACAAATTAACATATTATCCCTATACCCTGACCGACCAATTAAATACCAAATAAACTTAGGTAGGTTATACTAGCGAAGGAATTTCCCGTCTCTCCCCTCCTAGTTCTTGTCTCACATCTCAGCCAGGGATCATATCCCTAAGCTTTGATACCAACTATGACGCCCCCAAAATAGTTATACATCACCCATCTTGAGTCGCCAAATACATGGTACAAAATTCAAATACAACTTAATTATACAACAGTCGTGTAAAATACGACAAAACATGATCTAAGAGTTTTAATAAAAATATTGTCATCTAGACAATATCCACACTCAATAGAGTCCTCATTATATTTATTATCACACTATTTAACAGAATGGTGAGGACTACTAATGCTATCATCTGGACCATCACTCCATTCCCTGACTAGTCCCGGCTACGTTCTCATTTCCTGAAGAGAACAGTGAAAGAAAGGGTGAGCTCAACAAGCCCAGTAAGAAATATTATGACTAAGATAATGCAGAATAAATTATCATTAGTCTTCAAAAATGTTAATCTGATAAAATACAATAGACATCAAGTTTAACTGCAGTGGAATAAGCAATCCATTAGAAGAGTCAAGTAGAGCATGATATCTACTATCTTCTATGATTTAAAATGTTTTCATCAATTTTTATCGCTGAGACCCAGCTTAATAAATAAACCACATCATCGAGTCATCCCTGCACTACGGGCCAAGGAAATTCATTAAATCATCAATGATCATGACTATACCGAATAATCCCTAGTCATAATCATACCAAAAACTGTCCATAAATGCACTACAAGCTACTAAGGACTTTTACCACATCATTTATAACATTACAGGTCATGATTATACCGAATGATCCCTGGTTATAATCATACCAAGTCTATCTATGCACGTAAGCCAAAGATGACTTTCATCACAATACAAGCATGAGGATGATGACAATGACATAATAATTCAATAAAACAAGTTCAAGAATAAATTTTAAAGATTTATAAGTTATTTTATCTTGAAATCAATTACGTCCAAATTGTCAACATGATACTGCTTTGTGGAGTAAAATTCAAGAATGCTCATAAGAATATTTCCATGAAAAGATTATGGATGAAGCGCAAATATTCAGGATATTCTACTAATTTCATGGAGTATAGAAGCCAAAACTTTAACCAACTGAGTATAATAGAATATATGAAACTGGAAATGGATTTTCGCCCGCCATGCGATAATCCACGTAGACAGATCATTTTCACAATTTAATAAGGAATGAATACGAAGGATCAGTCACCATGCATGTGATAATCCACATAGACAGGTTATTCTGACAGAATAATAAAGAATGGAACCAGGTCATGCGTAATCTGCACAGACAGGATATTCCAACAGAATAATAAAGAATGGAATAACAGAAGAATTCACCATGCATGCAATAGATCGCACAGACAGGTTATTCTAACAGAATAATAAAGAATGGAACCAGGTCTAGCGTAATCCGCACAGATAGGATATTCCAACAAAATAATAAAGAATGTAATAACAAAGAATTCACCATGCATACGATAGACCGCACAGACAGGTTATTCAAACAGAATAATAAAGAATGGAACCAGGTCTAGCGTAATTCGCACAGATAGGATATTCCAACAGAATAATAAAGAATGGAATAACAAAAGAATTTCAACATGTATCCTGTACTTCGCATAGACAGGGTATTCTAATATAATAATAAAGAATGGAATAACAGAAGAATTTCACTATGTATGCGGTACTTCGTATAGACAGGTTATTCCAATATAATAATAAAGAATGGAATAACAGAAGCTCTCATCATGAATACAAAAGAAATAATACCCCTTACCTTAGAAAGAAACTGGATACTGGAGTAGATAGGTAGCAGACTTCTCTTCTTCTTTCTCTCTATAATTGCTCTCTATAATAATTGTTCTATAGCTTTAGTGAATTGTTGAGAAATGAAGAAAGAATGGGCTTCTATTTATAGGAAAATATAGTTTCGATAATTGCACGTTTTGGGGCTCAAAATATTACAGTACAATACCTTCAACTTTTCTTTCATTTTTAATTTAGTCCTGCAAGTATTATCAAACTTGCACCACCTCCCCTAATAGTAAATAATGTGAATCAATAGTTCAAACATGTGAATCAATAGTTATAATCATGTGAAAATACGAATTAAAGTATATTACCTCCATCTATACCTCCATTTTTAACTTAGTCATGCAAGTATTATCAATCTTGCACCAACTCCACTAATAGTACTAGAATGTGAATCAATAGTACACACATGTGAACAAATAGTTATAATCATATGAATTAATAGCAATTAATTTCTCATTATCCGATTAATTACCCGACTGGTCAGTATAACTTCTAGACATCAATTAATATCGAAATAAATATCGATTTTCACTAACACTAATAATACCAACACAATGGAACTATCAATTTCATCTTTAATCAACACGAACTTATTCATCATTAATATTTAACAACCAAGTCGTTCTCAAGAAAGAGGGGGCTTTCCGATAAGGATTTCTCCTTATTGGTGCGTAATTAGATGACCAAACCTCTCATTGACAAAACTTTTAGACATTATAAATATTACAATTTAATAATATGAATAACTTTGTCATCTCAATTATTGATTTAATAATATATCATATAATGGAGATGATACTGTGACAATAATCGAATCAATAATATGAGAGATATGATGTAGCAATTACTGTAGCAATAATTGAGTATAACTGAGTAACTTCTCATGTAAGCATCAATAATCAATACTGTGTGCTACTATGCAACCATGAGTATTACTGTACTTTTACTACCGGGTAGTTCAACAGTTTAACGGTAAAACTTCCGTCGTTATTTTTATAAAAAGATAATTATGTCGTTTTCTAATTACGACAATACTTCCGTTGTGGGGTCCACCAATGATTGTGCCGTCGTACTAATATTCCTCGTTAAAATTAATATTCACCGACCAATCGAATATTATATAACCACTTGCTTACTTTGCAAAATTTGTAAATATTACCCACAACTATAACATTATATCAAATCCACACCATAATATTCAAAAATATATTTCGAGAAAATTATTCTTTATTCATAAAAGTTGGGGTCTTACACTCACTGGCTTGAGGCGTATAGTGGTGCAGGATGAGATCACATATGGCTACGTTATATCCCAACGTTTTCTTTTTGATAGATTTGGCTCTGAGGATAGTTATGAACAACATTCCGGGGATTTTACCACACCGGAGGATCATTGGCGTTTGGCCAGAGTAGATGTACTGCTATTGTGCGTATTGTCATATGTCTACATGCCACGGTACATGGATGAGTTGGACATTGGCGTCATTATGACAGTGAGAGCTCTTAGGGAGGGTCACACCATTATACCGATGATCATAGTAGAGACTCTGAGGTCAGCTACATACTGCTGCACTTATCTGGCAGGAGTGTTTACAGGCAGTTTGGTCATGCTGTATGTGTGGTTTATATCACACTTTGAGATCATTCGGCACTTTTAGACGGTATGGATATTGTTTCACCCATGATATAGCCATGTCGACTCCTTTCAGCCTGCAAAGTGTACAGATGCTGCATCTTGGTCAGCTTTTCTGGCAGGGATTGGAGATCCATTCGAGTGGATTATCTTCCTCTGGCTGGCTTGAGAGGCATAATTACTTACTACCCACTGGCCGTGATGTGTCAGTTTGACCAGTTTTTGGATTTTCATCCTTTTGAGGGGGCATCGAGTCATCGCTTCGCTTCTCAGTATTTATCAGCAGAGGACAGATCCAGGTTGTATGCCTGTTGGGATCAGCGAGAGCTATCCGAGTTTTCTATCAGCCATCCGGGTTTTTCTGCAGAGTATTCTGCATGGATGGAGGCAGAGACTGCATCGACTGCGGTATTATCCACAGTGCAGGGGACTGATTTCGATGATGAGGAGCCTATGGAGGAGGCTGATGTTCCCATTAAGGAGGATTTGACTGTTGGGTTGCCAGTATTTGTGATGGATTCTCCCACTACTAGTGCTACTATCATTCAGTATTTAGAACAGTATCTAGAGCAGAGTCTACATCTGATGACCTATGAGAGAGATCAGGCTAGGGCCTCGATGTTGACGGCTCTTGATGGGAGAAACACATCTCTATTAGAGAGAGACGAGGCTAGATCAACCAGAGATGCATTGATTGTGGAGCGAGATGCTGCCTTATCTGCCCGGGATATAGTCGTCGCAGATAATACTTCAGTAAAATCCCATACGACTAGCATCCTTGCCGATATGAGTGCATATATTGATGAGCATCATGCTACCATGCAGTTATCCTCGGATCTGCTAGCTCGAGTAGATACCATTGGACAGGAGCTTGCAGCGTTACCTCCTTCTTCAAAGAGGGATGCTATGTTAGATTTGATAGTCCGCATACACAGATCCGTAGATAGCTTTGTATTTTTCCTGTACAGACTAACTTAGCCATTTTGACATGTACATTACATATGTATATATCAAACAATATTATATATGACATAGAAATATATTTTGATTTACTTCCCTTTCAGTTGTGCCTTGATACTTGCCTGTTTTTTCAGGGCTTTGTGATCTTGATGCATTCTGAACTCATCCTTAATGTGTGGACATTGAGCCATCTCAGGATTTTTTAGAACGGATCATTGATCTGTATGTATCCCTACAATTTTTGGTGTCTTGGGACTGGTTTCTGTATGGAAATGTGGAGATGAGTGTGGCTTTTCCACTCTGAGATTGACCGTACCACAGATGGTCGCCAGTACTTCTATTTGTGAGAAGCCTAGTTAATTCCATCTCTTATGGATTGGTGTTGCTCTTTGAGGCACAACCACAGCTTAGATGGTCACCGAATCTTTTATTTGCGAGGAGAGGTTGGGTAATTCCATCCCTTTGGTCTGAAGCCGATGAAATGTTGTGGATTGAAATTTGATCCCAGTACCGTGTGAGAAGTATTTTTGTTCTGTTAGGGGGTTAGACCGAACCATAAATAGCTGCCTACGTACTCCTATTGAAAAGGAGATTAGGTTTACGTAGTTCGAACCTGGTGTAAGAGGTTCAACGCTGAATGTGAAAGGCAGATAGGAGTAGAAGATTTATTGATGAAGAAGGATGTAGAAGTGTTTTTGTGGTTTTTATTTTTGTAGAGAAAGGGCAGAAATGTTTTTGTTTTTTTTGTTTATTGTGACCGAGCCATATAAAATATGATTGCCTACGTACTCCCGTGTATCAGGGAGATCAAGTCGACGTAGTTCACCCCTGAGGATGAATTGCAGCCGAAGAGAAGTATGAATCCCATGTGCAGGCTATACTGCAGGGAGAAGAAAGTTTGATCCCATGATTGGGACAAACTGCAGGTGTAGAAAAAGTTTGATCCCGTCTTCAGGACAAAATGCAAGCGTAGAAAAGTTTAGTCCCATTTTCAGGATAAACTGCAGGTGTGAAAGGTTCAATCCTGTCTTCAGGATAACTGATATTGTATGGAAGGTTTAAAATGAGGTGAAACCAGGCTGCTGGTTTGAAATGTATGTTTCCCTGAGGGGCATAAGAGTATGTAAAAAGGGTTAGAAAACCGGAATGACTGGTGATTTGATGATCCAAAAACTAGGATGTTTGCTTGATGATAACCCCAGACATAGTACCATTTCACGGTGTCCGAGTTGATAAGCTGTGGAAATTCATCACCATCCATTTCATGTAGTCTGAGAGCGCATCCTGTCAATACCTCCTTGACAACAAATGGGCCTTCCTAGTTAGGAGCGAATTTTCCCTTAGATTGATCTTGGATGTCAGTGATCTTCTTTAAAACCAAGTTATGTTGTTTGAACTGCTGTAGCCGGACTTTTTTGTTGTGGGATCGTGCGATCCTTTGCTGATATAACTGACCATAGAAGATAGCCGCGGTTCGCCTTTCGTCTATCAGAGACAATTGGTGATACTTGTCTTGTACCCATTGGTCTTCATCTAGTTGAGCATCCATCAATACTCTGAGGGATTCCATTTCTACTTCTATGGTGAGCACTGTTTCCATCCCATAGGCTAATGAGTAGGGGGTTGCCTGATAAGTAGGTTTTATACCTACTTATCCGATATTTGTTACTTGAATTAGTTGCTTAAACATATGTTTTGTAGTTACTTTGCATGCATTGTGTGTTCATTTCATATATTTTATGTTATTTTATAGGTTATGACACAACATGGGCATGAAAAAGCAATGAAAAGTAATTTGGACATCTTTTGGAGTAAAATATGCAAGTAAGTGCAAGAAGGGAAGATTTTAAGGCTTTTAACACCAAGTTGGATGAATGTTCTTGGCTTGGAACTTGGATTTTTTTGTAGCTCTACTTCTTAGATATTCAGAACATCTTGAATCATCCCAATCGGAGTTAGGATGCGAGAGTTATGGCCTTTTTATCAACAAAGATCAAAACTAAGAGTTGTCATGCTTGCCATTTACATAACATCTACTTCAAGCCCAATTTCGACTTTGATCTTGACTGAATCTGTCAATCCTCAAAGAATGAAAGTTATAGATCTCATCGATATCTTCGATTTGATAGGTGACAGGCCCTGTAACTCCTAGTGGATCAAACGTTATGCATTTTTTTACCAAAGGACGTCGCATCAGATAAATAGAGTAGCGTGGACCACGCTAGAAATAGCGCGGGGCGCGCCGGGTCACCGGAATTTCTGCCACTTTAGCGCGGGGCTGGAGAAAAATGGCCTAAGAATGGCGCGGGGCATGTCGGTCGGCGAGGGGACAACTGTTTTGGGTTATTTGGTGTCCAATTTGAGCTAGAATAGGATTCTTAGTTGCCTAACTTGCTAGGATATCCAGTAAGACTATAAATATACGATTTTAACTTGGATTGGGAGGCTAGTTTTGGAAGATTCCATTGTATTAGATTAGAGTAGATTAGGAGCAAAATCCTAGTTCATATTAGTTTTGGATATTGAAGCAACTTGAAGACCATTGAAGATCAAGAGCAGAAGCTTGAGGAAGATGGAGATTTGCTGACAACAGATTTATTCTTTACTCTACTCTTAGTTTTGTCTTTTAATGTGTATTAAAGTGTGGATTCTTAGTTTTAATTCAATGAACTAATTCTTTGTTTAAAATTATAATTGATCTTATTGTGTAGTTTATTTTAATATTCCTCGCTATCAATTATTATGTTCTATTGTGCGGATTGTCTATTGTGATTTGGACTTAATTGTTTAATTGATTGGCCATCAATTACTGTGATAATCTATATGAACTCGAGAGATGAAGTATAGATTTAGATCTGATCATGATAGCATGTGTTTGTGATTTCTGCATAGATGAAATTCATGATTCATGTTTAGGATAGAGATATGCCTTTACGCTATATGTAATCTTATAGAGAACTTGTGCTTTAAATCCTTTTTAATTGTAATTCACATAAAGATATAGTGGATTAGTTAATTAGGGTGTCTTGCTTAATTCTATTATCTGTGGATTTAAGTGAGTATGGGTATTATGCATCGAGATGTGGTTTTATCTGCTTTAGTGTTCTTGATTAACAATTCAGGATAGAGAATAATTGATGAGAAGTGTGTTAACTTAAATGAAGCAATAAGTGAAGTTGTGATTTTAAATCTCCATAATCTTAATTTAACTAGTGGAATTTAATAGTAGTTTAATTATATAATTTGAAATTCATTCGTTTAAATAAGATTGAGTTGGTTACGGGTTAGTACTTGGTGATTTTTATTAAACAATTTCTCGTGGGAACGATACTCTACTTACACTTTATTACTTCTTGACTACATATACTTGCGTGTTGTGCGTAATTAGATTTTATCCAACAAGTTTTTGGCGCCGTTGTCGGGGAATTAATTTAATAATTATTTACCAATATTAATTTCAATCAAATTAGTCTTAATTTAAACATTTTACTTTTTATATTTAATTCTCTTTCTATTTTTTCTTTCTTTCTTTTTAGATACCATTGCGGAATTTAATTATGACTAGCCTTATACGAGAATGACTCAGCCAAGGGGAGCGGAGATTGATGGACTTGCGGCACTTTCTGCATTATCACCACAGATTGAGAAACTTTCGGGGAGGTTGGATGCTTTTACAGCACAACGTCGTTCAATTGTGGCGGTTACTTGTGATTATTGTGCTGGAAATCATCCGAGTCATCAATGTACCACCAGTTTTGAGCCGGTACCGTATGGCGGTGATTACCCCAACAATTATGCTTATCCCACCAATTATCATCAAGTTTGGGGGTATCACCCGGATTCGTCATGGAGCTACAATTATGAAGACCAATACTACGCTCCAAATCCATCATACACACCGTAATTTTCATGTCCACCTCCATTGCCACAAGATGAAAAGCTAAATCCGAGGGATGTAATATTGAATGGCATAACAAACCTAGAGGAGATGAGGATTAGCCAAGAGTTGTCAACTAAAAATTTTAATAATCGGATGGAACAACTCATCATTACTTCAAACCTTGGTCCTCAACACATGGATTCCAAAACTGAGACAGATAATTCAGGGTTGGAGGAATTGTTGTCCAAGTTCGTAGCATCAAATGAGGAAAGGAGGATTAATCAAGAGCAGTCTATTCAGAATCTAGAGATATCAATTCAAAATCTACAAAACCAGATGGAGCAAATGCTCAAAGCCTTGAACAACTGTCCTCAAAATAATTGGTGTTATGACGAGGATTCCGAGATTAATGAAGTGCCCGAGCCAAATCTACAACTAGATGAGCCACGAGATGTTGAAAAAGAGGAGACAAGTGGGGATAATGAAAACAAGGTCATCGAAGAACTAACTGTGGGTACCAATGGTGGTGAGCCTACGTTATTTATGCCCCAAGTGCCTTCTTCACCAAAGTTCAAGGATCCGATTAGATTTGCAAAACCTTGTCCGATTGGTAGCCATGTCGTCAAAAAGGCTCTTTTTCACATGAGAGCTAGTACAAATATGAAGCCATGGTGGGATGAGGAGGAGACGATAGAAGAAGAGCCCGTTGTGCTTGACAAGCCTCAAAGCCCCAATCTAATCATAGACTCAACGGATGACAAAGCACCTAGTTATTCAACATTCTCAATTGGGCACTTATTTAAACAAAGCATGCTAGGTGAATTTAATTTGATAGCCATCACAAAAGGGAACCTACCAAAAGTTACATTGTTTTCAATGGATGAAGGGTTCCTCAATTATCGAAGAGGAATTGGATAGTGCTGATCAGACAAAATTGGGCTTATGACGTTAAAACTAGCGCTACTTGGGAGGAAACCCAAGCTCTAAACCTTTTCTTCCTTATTTATTCTATATATTTTAGTTTATAGTTTAGCTCAAATATTTAGTTTTCAACGAATAATGACTCCATAATATTATGCTCGCAGGTAAGGCAAGAAAAAGAGAGTCACCAAGCTACTGGCCCCATAGCGCGGACCGCGCCACCTAACGCATAGACACAACATGGGGCACGTTACTACTCCAGAACCTACTAACCCCATAGCGCGATGCGCGCCATCTCAGGCATACATATGGCGCGAGACGTGCCGCTCAGAAATCCCAAGAGTTAAAAGTGGAGCAATGTTAGTCAAGTCCAACTCAAGTGTGGTTCCCAATTTATTCCAATGTGTCTGGCCTATTCTTCAGACTTAGCAGACAAGGAGGAGCATGTTGTATTTTCAGGGAAGTCATCTCTTTTAATTTTTCCTATTTTAGCCATTGAAGACAATGTCTGTTTTAAGTTTGGGGGGTCATTTTAGTGTCGTATTACATTTAGTTAGTTATTTATATTGTAGTTCATATAGATACATTTAGTTTTTGCATTCAGTTTCTTATAAAAAAATATTTTTTTACTATATTTGTATAGCATTTAGTACATCTTGCATGAGTCCAGGTGTTTGATATTTACAATTTTTTTTGACCAATGATGAGATTGGAATTGGGTAGACAAATATAATACTGATTATTAGAGCGTTGATGTGATTTCTTGTTATGAATTGAGTCTTTTTTTGTTTGAAACTTGTATAATAAGGGTAACACAGTAAAAATAACTTGTTAATTGATTGAGTTTAAATTGATACATAATGGGATTCTAAAGAATAATGCTAGTTTGAATGATAGAATGACAAGAATAAGTAGTGATGACTAAAGTTAGACAAGAACCTAAGTTTGGGGGAATATTTGGGGTATATAAGCTATAAAAAATGTATGAATAAACACCGTGGCGTGCTTGTCTAATTTTGTGGCCTTTTTTACTAGAGTAAGTAAGCCCGAGGGGATTGTCTTTACACCTAGCGCCCTAAGGTCTTAATGGTCTGGGAGTCTTTGGTCGAAAGCTCGTTAAGGTAGCATTGAAAAGCCTAAGAAAATAAAACATTGCATAGCTATGTGTATATAAACCAAAAGAAAAAAAATGAATAAAATGGGAAATAATAGCGAAAAGCCCCCGTAGATTAAAAATGAAGCATATGTATCCCATGTTGACCCTCGATATTGGTAATTGTTTGATTTTAGTTGGATCTAGCTTGTTTTGGGATTTCTTGAGTTTACACTATATGATGCCTTCGAAGAGACTTCTTATGGGTTAAATTTGATTTTATGTCAGTTAACATTTTTGTGGAGCACGCATGCACTATATTAGTGATAACAGTCTAAGATTTGATGATTGATTGAGAAGTTAATGATTTATTTTGATATGATGTATTATCATGTTTACTTGATTTCTCTAAGGTTGGTTGAATAACATTGTTTATGTCATTACTTCTGGATTCATATGCATGTAGATTAGTTGCATTGCATATCATTATTGTTTTATGTTTTTGCTTGAGGACAAACAACTGTTTAAGTTTGGGGGGTAATTGATAAGTAGATTTTATACCTACTTATCCGATATCTATTACTTGAAATAGTTTCTTAAACCTATGTTTTGTAGTTACTTTGCCTGCATTGTGTGTTCATTTCATACATTTTATGTTATTTTATAGGTTATGACACGACATGGGCATGAAGAAGCAATGAAAAGTAATTTGGACATCTTTTGGAGTAAAATATGCAAGCAAGTGCAAGAAGGGAAGATTTCAAGGCTTTTAACAACAAGTTGGATGAATGTTCTTGGCTTGGAACTTGGATTTTATTGTAGCTCTACTTCTTAGCTTTTCGAAATATCTTGAATAATCACAATCGGAGTTCGGATGCGAGAGTTATGGCTTTTTTATCAACAAAGATCAAAACTAAGAGTGTTCATGCTTGCCATTTACATAACATCTACTTCAAGCCCAATTTTGACTTTGATATGGATTGAATTTGTCAATCCTCAAAGAATGAAAGTTATATATCTCCTTGATATCTTCGATTTGATAGGTGACAAGCTCCGTAACTCCTAGCGGTTCAACGTTATGCCTGTTTTACCAAAGGACGTCGCAGCAAAAAATAAAGTAGCGCGGACCGCGCTAGAAATAGCGCGGGGCACACCGGGCCACCAGAATTTCAACCACTGTAGTGCGGGGCGGGCCCAAAATGGCCTAGGAATGGTGCGGAGCGCGTCGGTCGGCGAGGGGACAGTTGTTTTGGGTTATTTGGTGTCCAATTTGAGCTAGAATAGGATTCTTAGTTGCCTAACTTGCTAGGATATCCATTAAAACTATAAATATACGGTTTTAACTAATATTGGGAGACTAGTTTTGGAGGATTCCATTATATTAGATTAAAGTAGATTAGGAGCAAAATCCTAGTTTTTATTAGTTTTGGATATTGAATCAACTTGGAGACCATTGAAGATCAAGAGCAGAAGCTTGAGGAAGATGGAGATTTACTGACAACAGATTTATTCTTTACTCTACTCTTAGTTTTGTCTTTTAATATGTATTCAAGTGTGGATTCTTAGTTTTAATTCAATGAACTATTTCTTTGTTTAAAATTATAATTGATCGTATTGTGTAGATTATTTTAGTATGCCTCGCTATCAATTATTATGTTCTATTGTGCGGATTGTCTATTGTGATTTGGACTTAATTGTTTAATTGATTGGCCATCAATTACTGTGATAATCTATATAAACTCGAGAGATGAAGTATAGATTTAGATCTGATCATGATAGCATGTGTTTGTGATTTCTGCATAGATGAAATTTATGATTCATGTTTAGGATAGAGATATGCCTTTACGCTATATGTAATATTATAGAGAACTTGTGCTTTAAATCTTTTTTAATTGTAATTCAAATAAAGATATAGTGGATTAGTTAATTAGGGTGTCTTGCTTAATTCTATCATCTGTGGATTTAAGTGAGTATGGGTATTATGCATCGAGAGGTGGATTTATCTGCTTTAGTGTTCTTGATTAACAATTCAGGATAAAGAATAATTGATGAGAAGTGTGTTAACTTAAATGAAGCAATAAGTGAAGTTGTGATTTTAAATCTCCATAATCTTAATTTAACTAGTGGAATTTAATAGTAGTTTAATTATATAATTTGAAATTCATTCGTTTAAATAAGATTGAGTTGGTTATGGGTTAGCACTTGGTGATTTTTATTAAACAATTACTCATGGGAACGATACTCTACTTACACTTTATTACTTCTTGGCCACATATACTTGCGTGTTGTGCGTAATTAGATTTTATCCAACAAATTTTTGGCGTTGTTGCCGGGGAATTAATTTAATAATTATTTACCAATATTAATTTCAATTAAATTAGTCTTAATTTAAATATTTTTATTTTTATATTTAATTCTCTTTTTATTTTTTCTTTCTTTCTTTTTAGATACCATGGCGGAATTTAATTATGACTAGCCGTATACGAGAATAACTCAGCCAAGGGGAGCGGAGATTGATGGACTCGCGACACTTTCTGCATTATCAACACATATTGAGAAACTTTCGGGGAGGTTGGATGCTTTTACAGCACAACGTCGTTAAATTGTGGCGGTTACTTATGATTATTGTGCTAGAAATCATCCGAGTCATCAATGTACCACCAGTTTTGAGCCGGTACCGTATGGCGGTGATTACCCCAACAATTATGCTTATCCCACCAATTATCATCAAGTTTGGGGGTAACACCTGGATTCGTCATGGAGCTACAATTATGAAGACCAATACTATGCTCCAAATCCATCATACACACCGTAATTTTCATGTCCACCTCCATTGCCACAAGATGAAAAGCCAAATCCGAGGGATGTAATATTGAAGGGCATAGCAAACCTAGAGGAGATGAGGATTAGCCAAGAGCTGTCAACAAAAAATTTTAATAATCGGATGGAACGACTTATCATTACTTCAAACCTTGGTCCTCAACACATGGATTCCAAAACTGAGACAGATAATTCAGGGTTAGAGGAATTGTTGTCCAAGTTCGTAGCATCAAATGAGGAAAGGAGGATTAATCAAGAGCGGCCTATTTAGAATCAAGAGATATCAATTCAAAATCTACAAAACCAGATGGAGAAAATGCTCAAAGCCTTGAACAACTGTCCTCAAAACAATTGGTGTTATGACGAGGATTCCGAGATTAATGAAGTGCCCGAGCTAAATCTACAACTAGATGAGCCACAAGATGTTAAAAAAGAAGAGACAAGTGGGTATAATGAAAACAAGGTCATCGAAGAACTAACTGTGGGTACTAATGATGATGAGCCTATGTTATTTATGCCCCAAGTGCCTTCTTCACCAAAGTTCAAGGATCCGATTAGATTTGCAAAACCTTGTCCGATTGGTAGCCATGTCGTCGGCAAGGCTCTTTTTCAAATGAGAGCTAGTACAAATATAAAGCCATTGTGGGATGAGGAGGAGAAGATAGAAGAAGATCCCGTTGTGCTTGACAAGCCTCAAAGCCCCAATCTAATCATAGACTGAACGGATGACAAAGCACCTAGTTATTCAACATTTTCAATTGGGCACTTATTTAAACAAAGCATGCTAGGTGAATTTAATTTGATAGCCATCACAAAAGGGAACCTACCAAAAGTTACATTGTTTTCAATGGATGAAGGGTTCCTCAATTATCGAAGAGGAATTGGATAGTGCTGATCAGACAAAATTGGGCTTATGACGTTAAAACTAGTGCTACTTGGGAGGAAACCCAAGCTCTAAACCTTTTCTTCCTTATTTATTCTTTATATTTTAGTTTATAGTTTAGCTCAAATATTTAGTTTTCAATGAATAATGACTCCATAATAGTATGCTCGCAGGTAAGGCAAGAAAAAGAGAGTCACCAAGCTACTGGCCCCATAGCGCGGGCCGCGTCACCTAACGCATAGACATAACATGGGGCACGTTACTACTCCAGAACCTACTAACCCCATAACGTGGGGCGCGCCATCTCAGGCATTCATATGGCGCGGGCCGTGCCGCTCAGAAATCCCAGGCGTTAAAAGTGGTTTAATTGCAATGTTAGTCAAGTCCAACTCAAGTGTGGTTCCCAATTTATTCCAATGTGTCTGGCCTATTCTTCAGACTTAGCAGACAAGGAGGAGCATGTTGTATTTTTAGGGAAGTCATCTCTTTTAATTTTTCCTATTTTAGCCATTGAGGACAATGTCTGTTTTAAGTTTGGGGTGGCATTTTAGTGTCATATTACATATAGTTAGTTATTTACATTGTAGTTCATATAGTTACATTTAGTTTTTGCATTCAGTTTCTTGAAAAAAAATATTTTTTACTATGTTTGTATAACATTTAGTACATCTTGCATGAGTCCAGGTGTTTGATATTTACAATTTTTTTTTGGCCAAGATGAGATTGGAATTGGGTAGACAAATATAATACTGATTATTAGAGCGTTGATGTGATTTCTTGTAATGAATTGAGTCTTTTTCTGTTTGAAACTTGTATAAAAGGGTAACACAGTAAAAATAACTTGTTAATTGATTGAGTTTAAATTGATACATAATGGGATTCTAAAGAATAATGCTAGTTTGAATGATAGAATGACAAGAATAAGTAGTGATGACTAAAGTTAGACAAGAACCTAAGTTTGGGGGAATATTTGGGGTATATAAGCTATAAAAAAATGTATGAATAAACACCGTGGCGTGCTTGTCTAATTTTGTGGCCTTTTTTACTAGAGTAAGTAAGCCCAAGGGGATTGTCTTTACACCTAGTGCCCTAAGGTCTTAATGGTCTGGGAGTCCTTGGTCGAAAGCTCGTTAAGATAACATTGAAAAGCCTAAGGGAATAAAACATTGCATAGCTATGTGTATATAAACCAAAAGAAAAAAAATGAATAAAATGGGAAATAAGAGCGAAAAGCCCCCGTAGATTAAAAATGAAGCATATGTATCCCATGTTGACCCTCGATATTGGTAATTGTTTGATTTTAGTTGGATCTAGCTTATTTTGGGATTTCTTGAGTTTACACTGTATGATGCCTTCGAAGAGACATCTTATGGGTTAAATTTGATTTTATGTCAGTTAACATTTTTGTGGAGCACGCACGCACTATATTAGTGATAACAGTCTAAGATTTGATGATTGATTGAGAAGTTAATGATTTGTTTTGATATGATGTATTATCATGTTTACTTGATTTCTCTAAGGTTGGTTGAATAGACTTGTTTATGTCATTACTTCTGGATTCATATGCATGCAGATTAGTTGCATTGCATATCATTATTGTTTTATGTTTTTGCTTGAGGACAAGCAACTGTTTAAGTTTGGGGGGTAATTGATAAGTAGATTTTATACCTACTTATCCGATATCTATTACTTGAATTAGTTACTTAAACCTATGTTTTGTAGTTACTTTGCATGGATTGTGTCTTCATTTCATACATTTTATGTTATTTTATAGGTTATGACACGACATGGGCATGAAGAAGCAGTGAAAAGTAATTTGGACATCTTTTGGAGTAAAATATGCAAGCAAGTGCAAGAAGGGAAGATTTCAAGGCTTTTAACAGCAAGTTGAATGAATGTTCTTGGCTTGGAACTTGGATTTTATTGTAGCTCTACTTCTTAGCTTTTCGGAATATCTTGAATCATCACAATCGGAGTTCGGATGCGAGAGTTATGGCTTTTTTATCAACAAAGATCAAAACTAAGAGTGTTCATGCTTGCCATTTACATAACATCTACTTCAAGCCCAATTTTGACTTTGATATGGACTGAATTTGTCAATCCTCAAAGAATGAAAGTTATATATCTCCTTGATATCTTCGATTTGATAGGTGACAAGCTCCGTAACTCCTAGCGGTTCAACGTTATGCCTGTTTTACCAAAGGACGTCGCAGCAAAAAATAAAGTAGCGTGGACCGCGCTAGAAATAGCGCGGGGCACACCGGGCCACCAGAATTTCAACCACTGTAGCGCGGGGCGGGCCGAAAATGGCCTAGGAATGGTGCGGGGCGCGTCGGTCGGCGAGGGGACAGTTGTTTTGGGTTATTTGGTGTCCAATTTGAGCTAAAATAGGATTCTTAGTTGCCTAACTTGCTAGGATATTCATTAAAACTATAAATATACGGTTTTAACTAATATTGGGAGACTTGTTTTGGAGGATTCCATTATATTAGATTAAAGTAGATTAGGAGCAAAATCCTAGTTCTTATTAGTTTTGGATATTGAATCAACTTGGAGACCATTGAAGATCAAGATCAGAAGCTTGAGGAAGATGGAGATTTGCTGAAAACAGATTTATTCTTTACTCTACTCTTAGTTTTGTCTTTTAACATGTATTCAAGTGTGGATTCTTAGTTTTAATTCAATGAACTATTTCTTTGTTTAAAATTATAATTGATCGTATTGTGTAGTTTATTTTAGTATGCCTCGCTATCAATTATTATGTTCTATTGTGCGGATTATCTATTGTGATTTGGACTTAATTGTTTAATTGATTGGCCATCAATTACTGTGATAATCTATATGAACTCGAGAGATGAAGTATAGATTTAGATCTGATCATGATAGCATGTGTTTGTGATTTCTGCATAGATGAAATTCATGATTCATGTTTAGGATAGAGATATGCCTTTACACTATATGTAATCTTATAGAGAACTTGTGCTTTAAATCTTTTTTAATTGTAATTCAAATAAAGATATAGTGGATTAGTTAATTAGGGTGTCTTGCTTAATTCTATCATCTGTGGATTTAAGTGAGTATGAGTATTATGCATCGAGAGGTGGTTTTATCTGCTTTAGTGTTCTTGATTAACAATTCAGGATAGAGAATAATTGATGAGAAGTGTGTTAACTTAAATGAAGCAATAAGTGAAGTTGTGATTTTAAATCTCCATAATCTTAATTTAACTAGTGGAATTTAATTGTAGTTTAATTATATAATTTGAAATTCATTCGTTTAAATAAGATTGAGTTGGTTATGGGTTAGTACTTGGTGATTTTTATTAAACAATTCCTCGTGGGAACGATACTCTACTTACACTTTATTACTTCTTGGCCACATATACTTGCGTATTGTGCGTAATTAGATTTTATCCAACAAGTTTTTGGCGTTGTTGCCGGGGAATTAATTTAATAATTATTTACCAATATTAATTTCAATTAAATTAGTCTTAATTTAAACATTTTTATTTTTATATTTAATTCTCTTTTTGTTTTTTCTTTCTTTCTTTTTAGATACCATGGCGGAATTTAATTATGACTAGCCGTATACGAGAATGACTCAGCCAAGGGGAGCGGAGATTGATGAACTCGCGACACTTTCTGTATTATCAACACATATTGAGAAACTTTCGGGTAGGTTGGATGCTTTTGCAGCACAACGTCGTTCAATTATGGCGGTTACTTATGATTATTGTGCTAGAAATCATCCGAGTCATCAATGTACCACCAGTTTTGAGCCGGTACCGTATGGCGGTGATTACCCCAACAATTATGCTTATCCCACCAATTATCATCAAGTTTGGGGGTATCACCTGGATTCGTCATGGAGCTACAATTATGAAGACCAATACTACACTCCAAATCCATCATACACACCGTAATTTTCATGTCCACCTCCATTGCCACAAGATGAAAAGCCAAATCCGAGGGATGTAATATTGAAGGGCATAGCAAACCTAGAGGAGATGAGGATTAGCCAAGAGCTGTCAATAAAAAAATTTAATAATCGGATGGAACAACTTATCATTACATCAAAACTTGGTCCTCAACACATGGATTCCAAAATCGAGACAGATAATTCAGGGTTAGAGGAGTTGTTGTCCAAGTTCGTAGCATTAAATTAGGAAATGAGGATTAATCAAGAGCGGTCTATTCAGAATCAAGAGATATCAATTCAAAATCTACAAAACCAGATGGAGCAAATGCTCAAAGCCTTGAACAACTGTCCTCAAAACAATTGGTGTTATGACGAGGATTCCGAGATTAATGAAGTGCCCGAGCCAAATCTACAACTAGATGAGCCACGAGATGTTGAATAAGAAGAGACAAGTGGGGATAATGAAAACAAGGTCATCGAAGAACTAACTGTGGGTACTAATGATGATGAGCCTATATTATTTATGCCCCAAGTGCCTTCTTCACCAAAGTTCAAGGATCCGATTAGATTTGCAAAACCTTGTCCGATAGGTAGCCATGTCGTCGACAAGGCTCTTTTTCACATGAGAGCTAGTACAAATGTGAAGCCATGGTGGGATGAGGAGGAGAAGATAGTAGAAGAGCCTATTTTACTTGACAAGCCTCAAAGCCCCAATCTAATCATAGACTCAACGGATGACAAAGCACCTAGTTATTCAACATTCTCAATTGGGCACTTATTTAAACAAAGCATGCTAGGTGAATTTAATTTGATAGCCATCACAAAAGGGAACCTACCAAAAGTTACATTATTTTCGATGGATGAAGGGTTCCTCAATTATCGAAGAGGAATTGGATAGTGCTGATCAGACAAAATTGGGCTTATGACGTTAAAACTAGCGCTACTTGGGAATCAACCCAAGCTCTAAACCTTTCCTTCCTTATTTATTCTTTATATTTAAGTTTATAGTTTAGCTCAAATATTTAGTTTTCAACGAATAATGACTCCATAATAGTATGCTCGCAGGTAAGGCAATAAAAAGAGAGTCACCAAGCTACTGGCCCTATAGCGCGGGCCGCGCCACCTAACGCATAGACACAGCGCGGGGCGCGTTACTACTCCAGAACCTACTGAACCCATAGCGTGGGGCGCGCCATCTCAGGCATACATATGGCGCGGGCCGCGCCGCTTAGAAATCCCAGGCGTTAAAAGTGGTTTAATTGCAATGTTAGTCAAGTCCAACTCAAGTGTGGTTCCCGATTTATTCCAATATGTCTGGCCTATTCGTCAGACTTAGCAGACAAGGAGGAACATGTTGTATTTTCAGGGAAGTTATCTCTTTTAATTTTTCCTATTTTAGCCATTGAGGACAATGTCTATTTTAAGTTTGGGGGGCATTTTAGTGTCGTATTACATATAGTTAGTTATTTACATTGTAGTTCATATAGTTACATTTAGTTTTTGCATTCAGTTTCTTTAAAAAAAATATTTTTTTACTATGTTTGTATATCATTTAGTACATCTTGCATGAGTCCAGCTGTTTGATATTTATAATTTGTTTTGGCCAATGATGAGATTGGAATTGGGTAGACAAATATAATACTGATTATTAGAGCGTTGATGTGATTTCTTGTTATGAATTGAGTCTTTTTCTGTTCGAAACTTGTATAATAAGGATAACACAGTAAAAATAACTTGTTAATTGATTGAGTTTAAATTGATACATAATGGGACTTTAAGGAATAATGCTAGTTTGAATGACAAAATGATAAGAATAAGTAGTGATGACTAAAGTTAGACAAGAACCTAAGTTTGGGGGAATATTTGGGGTATATAAGCTATAAAAAATAGAAAAAAAGAAAAAAATGTATGAATAAACACCGTGGCGTGCTTGTCTAATTTTGTGGCCTTTGTTACTAGAGTAAGTAAGCCCGAGAGGATTGTCTTTACACCTAGCGCCCTAAGGTCTTAATGGTCTGGGAGTCGTTGGTCGAAAGCTCGTTAAGGTAGCATTGAAAAGCCTAAGGGAATAAAACATTGCATAGCTATGTGTATATAAACCAAAAGAAAAAAAATGAATAAAACGGGAGATAAGAGCAAAAAGCCCCTGTAGATTAAAAATGAAGCATAAGTATCCCATGTTGACCCTCGATATTGGTAATTGTTTGATTTTAGTTGGATCTAGCTTGTTTTGGGATTTCTTGAGTTTACACCGTATGATGTCTTCAAAGAGACTTATTATGTGTTAAATTTAATTTTATATCAGTTAACATTATTGTGGAGCACACACGCACTATATTAGTGATAACAGTCTAAGATTTAATGATTGATTGAGAAGTTAATGATATGTTTTGATATGATGTATTATCATGTTTACTTGATTTCTCTAAGGTCGGTTGAATAGACTTGTTTATGTCATTACTTCTGGATTCATATGCATGTAGATTAGTTGCATTGCATATCATTATTGTTTTGTGTATTTGCTTGAGGACAAGCAACTATTTAAGTTTGGGGGGTGGTAATTGATAAGTAGATTTTATACCTACTTATCCGATATCTATTACTTGAATTAGTTGCTTAAACCTATGTTTTGTAGTTACTTTGCATGCATTGTGTGTTCATTTAATACATTGTATGTTATTTTATAGGTTATGACACGACATGGGCATGAAGAAGCAATGAAAAGTAATTTGGACATCTTTTGGAGTAAACTATGCAAGCAAGTGCAAGAAGGGAAGATTTCAAGGCTTTGAACACCAAGTTGGATGAATTTTCTTTGCTTGGAACTTGGATTTTACTGTAGCTCTATTTCTTAGCTTTTCGGAACATTTTGAATCATCCCAATCGGAGTTCGGATGCGAGAGTTATGGCCTTTTATCAACAAAGATCAAAACTAAGAGTTGTCATGATTGCCATTTACATAACATCTACTTCAAGCTCAATTTCGACTTTGATGGGGACTGAATCTGTCAATCCTCAAAGAATGAAAGTTATAGATCTCGTCGATATCTTCGATTTGATAGGTGATAAGCCCCGTAATTCCTAGCGGATCAAAAGTAATGCCTGTTTTACCAAAGGACGTCGCAACAAAAAATAGAGTAGCGCGGACCGCGCTAGCAATAGCGCGGTGCACGCCGGGCCACCAGAATTTCTGCCACTGTAGCGCGGGGCGGGCCCAAAATGGTCTAGGAATAGTGCGGGGTGCATCGGTCGGCTAGGGGACAGCTGTTTTGGGTTATTTTGTGTTTAATTTGAGTTAGAATAGGATTCTTAGTTGCCTAACTTGCTAGGATATCCATTAAAACTATAAATATACGATTTTAACTTGGATTGGGAGGCTAGTTTTGGAGGATTCCATTATATTAGATTAAAGTAGATTAGGAGCAAAACCCTTATTCTTATTAATTTTGGATATTGAAGCAACTTGGAGACCATTGAAGATCAAGAGCAGAAGCTTGAGGAAGATGGAGATTTGCTGACAACAAATTTATTCTTTAATCTACTCTTAGTTTTGTCTTTTAATGTGTATTCAAGTGTGGATTCTTAGTTTTAATTTAATGAACTAATTCTTTGTTTAAAATTATAATTGATCTTATTGTGTAGTTTATTTTAATATGCTTCGCTATCAATTATTATGATCTATTATGCGGATTGTCTATTGTGATTTGGACATAATTGTTTAATTGATTGGCAATCAATTACTGTGATAATCTATATGAACTCGAGAGATTAAGTATAGATTTAGATCTGATCATGATAGCATGTGTTTGTGATTTCTGCATAGATGAAATTCATGATTCATGTTTAGGATAGAGATATGCTTTTACGCTATACGTAATCTTATAGAGAACTTGTGCTTTAAATCTTTTTTAATTGTAATTCAAATAAAGATATAGTGGATTAGTTAATTAGGGTGTCTTGCTTAATTCTATCATCTGTGGATTTAAGTGAGTATGAGTATTATGCATCGAGAGGTGGTTTTATCTGCTTTAGTGTTCTTGATTAACAATTCAGGATAGAGAATAATTGATGAGAAGTGTGTTAACTTAAATGAAGCAATAAGTGAAGTTGTGATTTTAAATCTCCATAATCTTAATTTAACTAGTGGAATTTAATAGTAGTTTAATTATATAATTTGAAATTCATTCGTTTAAATAAGATTGAGTTGGTTACGGGTTAGTACTTGGTGATTTTTATTAAATAATTCCTCGTGGGAACGATACTCTACTTACACTTTATTACTTGTTGACCACGTATACTTGCGTGTTGTGCGTAATTAGATTTTACCCAACATTGCCCCAGTGGAAGTACGCATTGAAGTTCTGTAGGCTAATAAAGTCAGAGGCAAGAGGTCAGGCCATCCTTTGTGATTGGCGGATATTTTCTGCATGATCTTCTTGATGTTTTTATTAGCCGTTTCAACAGCACCATTCATCTTTGGACGGTAGATAACGGAGTTAAGGTGTTTGATGTGGAATTTACTGTATAACTCCTCCATCATTTGGTTGTTGAGGTTCTTAGCATTGTCTGACACAATGACCTCTGGTTGTCCATATCGACAGACGATATTGTTTCTGATGAAAGCAATGATGACTTCTTTGGTAAACCTGGGGAAGGAGGTTGCCTCTACCCATTTGGTGAAGTAGTCAATCATGGTGAATATGAATCGATGTTCATTACTGGCTTTGGGCTCGATGGGCCCGATCACGTCCATTACCCACATTGAGAAGGGCCATGGCGAACTCATATTATGGAGGAGCGTGGATAACATTCCCATGAATCTGGCATTGATAACACCTCTTGACGTGATCATCACAGTCAGCTTTGAGCGTAAGCCAATAATGTCCTGCTCTGAGGATCTTTTTAACAAGTAGGGGTTTGCTCGTGTGTGGGCCACATACTCCACCATGGATCTCATCCATGAGCCTTTGAGCTTGGTCTTTGTCCAGACATTTGAGGAGACCTAGTCCTGCATCTCTTTTGTAGAGTGCATCTCCGCTCAGGTAAAATTTCATAGCAAGTCGATGGATGGGAGGTAGCTCATCCGATACTTCTCCAATATAGTTCCTATAAGTTGGGGCTTTTTGCAGGGCAAATGTGATGCTTAACATGTTTTTCTTGTCAGGTATGTGAACGGGCAAGTTTTAACCCCATGATACAGCCTTCATACTTAGCTGTGTTATTGGTGCTGACGAATTATAATTTGACGGCGACGGGATACTGCTCCCTCGTACCGGATACTAGAACTACTCCAGCTCCAGAACCTTCTGTGTTAACAGCTCCACGTATGGCATGCATCGTACTGATGGTGTTGCTGAACTGCCATTACCCCTTCATCGGGAAAATATGTTTACAAGGGTTTGTAATCCTCTGCAGGTGCGACGGCCAGTTGATCCGCAATTCCTTGACCTCTGACAGACTTTCACGTCACATAGACTATGTCAAATTGCTGTAGGATCAATTGCCATCTGGACATTCGACAATTCAGTATGGGTTTACTGAACACGTACTTGAGAGGATCCATGCGGGATATGAGATGGGTTGTGTGACCATGGAGGTAATGTTGTAACCTCATGGAAGCCCATGTTAAAGCACAACAAGTCTTCTCAATAAGAGTGTACTTGTGTTCACTGTTGCTGAATCTTTTGCTGAGGTAATAGATAGCTTGTTGTTGGCCTCTATCGTCTTTTTGCCCCAACATACAGCCCATGGAATTGTCATTAATGGACAGGTACATGAATAGGGGAACATCATCCTTGGGTGGTACCAAAATAGGAGCATTAACCAGCTGCTCTTTGATTATAAGGAGGCTTTCTGACACTCATCGTTCCATTTCATCGAGGAGTTCTTCCTTAATAATTTGAAGATGGGCTCACAGGTTGCTGTGAGTTGAGAAATAAACCTGCTAATGAAGTTGATTCTTCTTAAAAATCCCCATATTTCCTTCTTTGTCTAAGAAATGGGTATTTCCTTGATGGCCTGAATTTTGGTAGGATCCAGCTCAATCCCTTTGTGGCTGACTAGGAAACCTAGCAACTTGCCTAATTTGACACCAAAGGAGCACTTGGATGGATTCAACTTCAAGTTGTATTTACGTAACCTGTTGAAGAGATTTTTGAGATGGTCTAAGTGGTCTTCCTCCCTTCGGGATTTGACAATGATGTCATCCACATAGATCTCTATCTCTTTATGCATTAAATCGTGGAAAAGAGCCATCATAGCTTGCTGGTAGGTTGCCCTGGCATTGATGAGGCCGAATGACAATCGTATATAGCATAATGTTCCCCAAGGCATGATGAAAGCAGTTTTCTCACGGTCCTCCTCAGCAACCATAATTTGATGGTACCCCACAAAGCAATCAGCAAAGGAGTACATGCCGTATTAAGCAGTATTGTCAATAAGAATGTGGATAAAGGGCACGGGAAAGCTATCTTTAAGGCAAGCTTTGTTCAGATCCCAGTAATCCACGCAAACTCGTACCTTTTCTCCTGGTTTAGGCACGAGAACAATGTTGGATATCTATTCCGAATATGTAGACACCATGATAATGCCAGCTTGAAATTGTTTCACAATTTCTTCTTTCACCTTTAAACTCCACTCAGCTTTCAATCGCCTGAGCTTCTGCCTAACTGGCTTAAATCCCTCTTTAATGGGAATGCGATGAAGGACAATGTCAGCGGACAAATCCACCATGTCTTCGTGAGACCATGCAAACACATCCTGGAATTGGGTTAATAGTGCAACCATGTCATTCCGTTGGTTTGGGGTGAGGTCTGAACCAATTTGGATTAGCTTAGGGCTTTCTAAGGTTCCAAGATTGAAAGAAGTGGTTTGATCAAGGTTGGGTTTAGGTTTGTTTGTGACCCATTCCTTAATCTCCTGAGGTGTCTCAATGTCCTCTTGGATTTCCATCAAGTCTGAGTCTAACTTTGCATCAAAGTTATAATCCTTGTGGAGAAAAGGCACCTCATCAGCAAGTACAGACACATCTAAATTAAGGATCCTGAAACAAAATATTCAAGTGTTAGCATGTACTGATAAATGAAACTATTTAATCATACTCAAGTGTTAGCATGTACTGATAAAATAATTGCTAATATTATATAGAAAAGTAAGCAATTAAAGTTATCTACAGGGCAGAGGGATTTCTGCCCATGTTACACTCGTCGACCAATGCACGGAGTGCTGGTCTAATTATCGAGGGCAAAGTCCTGATGGACTGCAATGATGGAGGGGCTGTCATTGTCCTCCTTCTCCAGAATGATGACCATAACATCTGGACAATCATCGTCTGGGGTGTATCTATTTGTATGTTAATCATGGACAATGATGTGTATGCCTGACATCATCAGGGCGATGTCATGTTTACGTTTCCATTCCCTTTCTTCCACTTCAGGATCAGGAACTAGGACCTCTTTTGCTTTGAATGGTACTGGTTTGGGAAACAACCTAGCCATAACATGGGCTGGCACCTTTATGGGAGACAGTATTAGCTCATGAGGTGCAGGTGGAG
Organism: Panax japonicus; assembly: GCA_020205505.1. NCBI lineage: Eukaryota > Viridiplantae > Streptophyta > Magnoliopsida > Apiales > Araliaceae > Panax > Panax japonicus. The sequence goes on along the minus strand of CM035114.1, from coordinate 52,084,796 downwards.
AAAATTGCCATGCAATGGAAGCTTGAGGAACCTACTTGTGTGTATGAGGATTCCTGTGGTTGGAACTGGCAGAATAGCCTAGTCCGGCTATCCCAATTTGACTGGACACTTTAATAGGGTGCTTAATACCCTGCTGATCTTTACCAAGCCCTTGTCCCGGCTGATGACCCAATAACATCATTTCTTGAGTGGCCGACATAACCTCGGTAGAAATCTTGGGTATGGGAAGTGGTGCTCCAATAGGATGGTATTGCTTGTTACACACTTTCAAAGTATGAAAACTGGCTGGCTCAACTTCTAAATTGAAGCTGATGACTGGTAGATCTCCTTGTTCAGGACATTCCGACTCAGCGTTGACAGTGACTAGACTATTATTGACAATGTATTTGAGTTGTTGATTGAATGTAGAAGGAACAACTCCAGCCATGTGGATCCATGGTCTCCCCAATAGCAGGTTGTATCATGAATCTATCCCGAGGACATAGAAAGATACATTGAATGTATTTGGACCAATTTTAATTGACATCTCAATCTCTCCGACAGAATTCTGCCAGGATCCATCAAAAGCTTTGATAACCGTATGGCTGCTTCGGATCCATTTGAGATTGAAGTTCATCTTTACCAAGGTGGCATAAGGACAGATATTCAGATATGAACCTCCATCTATCAAATCTTCAGCTAACATATATTCAGAGGATAAAACTGCGATGTGCAATGGCTTGCAATGATCGGTCCCTTCGGGAGGTATGTCATCATCAGTGAAGGATATCACATTATTGTTTAAAATGTGATCAACCAGATGTTGAAAATTTTCCACATCCACTGATTTTGGCAAGTAGGCTTCTTCCAAAACCTTTAATAAAATCTTCATGTGATCTTCGGAATAGAAAACCAAGTCCAGTATTGAGATCTAATGTGGATCTTCTCTTAAGCTTAGAACCACCTTGGCTTCATTATGGCCCATAGTGCGAAGGAATTTTTCAATCTTCTCCATGGGAATCTTCCCCTTTGCTTTGAAGGTGGGCTTCATAACCCGCTGTGGAAGATACAGTGGATTTTCCTTTGACACTATAGCAGTAGTATGAGATGTGGATCCTTCAGCTTCCCCATAATTCCATGGGAATTTATGTAAGCTGACAACAAGATATTATGGTCTAAAGGGTAAAGAAATTGGCTCTGGTGCGGCCACTTTCAAAGGATTGTCAGCTCCTTTAAGTTGAATTACTTGTATGGGAAATGCTTTGACAGTATTATCAGTCTCAATGGATATAACTGCTACTGATCCCTTCCATTTGGTAGGACATGTATTCCCACTCTCGAGTAGCACTGTGTCATCGTCTGCCAATTGCAGGACACCGCTATCAATTAAATTTTGAATAAGGTGGCGGAGTGCGTAGCATTCTTCTGTGATGTGACCGTGAGAATGTGAATGATATTGATAAACTCCATCAGAGTTGAACCGTCTTGAACGGGGATTTATTGGAGGTAGAAGGGAGGTAATTCTTTCTTTTTTGATTAGCATCTGAAATATCTCCTCTATAGGTTGGCCCAGGTATGTAAATTTCATTTGATTGGCAAAATCCCGACGGGCTTTAGCATTTGCTTTCTTTATAACCTTATCCTCCATAGCTTCACTTTCTGAAGGTGATGATGGAGCATTCATAACAAAAGGAAGGAGATAGGCATGCTCCTGGCTGACTAACTGGTCTGTGACTTGATGCTGATGGGTCACCAGTTCGGCCAATTGTTCAATTTACTTGCAAAGAGCTTTCATCTTTCGTTCCATAGCGAATTGAAACTTTGTGTAATCCCATCTGTCAACACCATCTTTGATGGTCTGGGATGATTCGTCGTTAAAATTTGAACTCTGTCCAGTGCTCCAACTAATCATGTTGACCTCTTCTTCTTTGCGTTGAGGAAGAGGGTTGTCTTGCACATGAGGTTGATCTGGTTTGGTAACCACGATCTCATCGTTGTCTATCAAATCTTGGATCTTGTGTTTTAAGACCCAACAATCTTGAGTATCATGTCCAGGTGCTCTGGCATGATAGGCATACTTCCGAGTAGCATTAAAACCCCTCTTATTAGGGTTGGCTGGTGGAAGAAGATGTGTGATTTTCTTCTGAGTAGTCAGAAGAGAAAGAATATTCTCGAGCGAATCCCCTAAGGGTGTGAACGTTTGAGGGCGCTTTACATCTCCACCTTTAGGCAATGGAGGGTTTGAAAAATATGTTTAGAAAGGGGAGTAGTTTCTCCTCCGTATAGGCATGTTCTGACAGCCTTTTTGACCTTGTCGTATCAAGGAAACATCATCCTCTTTCTTTTTATGGACCCTCCGGGGGTTATTTCCATAAGATCCGGACTGGATGTGCTCAGCAACTACTTTAAGAGCGGCTAGGTCTTGAATCTTACCAGACTTCAATCCCATCTCAACCATCTCTCTGTGCTTGATCATTTCAGAGAATAGTTTTCCTATACCAACTAAGACTCTCTTATAGAAAGGAGCTTCCTATATGTCTATGAAAGTCATGACCATTTTTGATTCCTTCATAGAAGGAATAAATTGAGTAGCAAAGCGCCTCCACCTTTGAGTATACTCTCTGAAAGACCCATTAGACTGTTTCTTAACCTTGGTAATTTGGTACCAGTTAGGAGCCATCTAAGATTGAAAACTGTATTGAGTGAGGAAGGCGTGAGCTAGCTCTTCCCAGCTATGGATCTTTGAGTTGTCTATTCCGGTATACCACGAACGGGCTTCTCCAGTTAGACTTTTTTGGAATAGTTGCATTCTGAGCTTCTCATTTTCTGCATAAGATCCAAGTTCTCCAATGAACACCTTCAAATGTGTGTAAGGATCCTCCAATCCATTATATTTTTCATAGTCAGGGGTTTTAAATTTCTCTGGATAATGAACACAAAGGAATATGCAAAGGTCAGCATATGAAACACTTCCATGTGTTCCAATCCCTTTGAGAGCACATATAGTTTCCTCCATTTGAAGGACCTTCTTCCTGATATCACCAGTGGATCTCCTTTGAGATAGGTGTTTTTAGGGTCTTTGTTGGTCGTATCCAACTAAGGTTCTGGATTTGTTTTATCCAAACCTTGTGTTCCTCCTTGTCTAGAGGGTTCTGTATGTGTAGGCATCTTTGTACCCTGAGTAGATTGATGCAATTCTTTTAACAGAACAGCCAAATCTGTAATTTGTTTACTCAATTCGTTATATTTTTCTAGTGAAGCGGCATTAGACTGGTCAGAAGAAGACATGATTGGCTGTAGGCTCGTGGCCTTTTTGAATTTTGAGCGGGTAACATACCTAATTGTTTCCCTATAAAAGACTTATGTAGTTTAGTCTTAGGGATAATATAAATGCTATTATGATGTGTCCATTTTAGGAATATCATCCTACAAAAATGGGCGTTAATTTGATAACATGTTATGTATGCACAAATATTCTTCATATTTTCCATTACATAAAGATGAACATGGAATAAAATTACGAGTAAATGCTTTTACAAGTAATAGAAAAATGGAAAGCAAGAAGAGACTTTCCTCCGCGTTTGGTTTATCAAAGGTTGACCTATCTTAGGGTTACTTTCGCGGCTTTTTGGCATGAAGGTCCCCAGATCATCGCAATCTACTTGACGGGAAATTAATTCAGTCTTTCAACTGGAGCGAATCTGGGTGATGCTTTTCCTGAGCCTCATTGGAATTAGTCTCCCTACGAGTCTAGTAATCAAACACCGACAGAATTTCCTCCTAGTGGAGGAACCACACAACATACATTCACATACAACGTGTCTCACCGTTTATGAAAATGATGACATGTGCGAAGCACTAATATCACAGATAGATATATTACAGTGATGTAAGCAAATGCATTCATACACATTCATCATAAATGTAAATGCAACATTCACACACAAGCATATAACAGTTTTGAAAAGCTTATAGTAGCGGCTTAAGCCCTCTTACTGGAGTCCCCAGCAGAGTCGCCACCTGTCGACGTCGGGATTTTTATTTGTCCCTTTTCGTTACTTATTCTTTGGTGTTATCATGTTAGGTGAGATATGTTTGAAAATAATAGGTGAAAAAGGTCCAACATGTGTAATGTCGATGATTTGACTTTAAGAGTCGCCAGTTGGTGTTTTTAACTGGTTGCACCAACGCAATCGAAAAAGGTTTGCACATTAACCCAGTGATGTGACACTACTAAACAGGTTTGTGAAATCGAGATTCATTTGGGTTCGGGGGCTTGATTATGCAGAGGGAAGGTGTTAGGCACTCCTGACATCCGTGTTGCCACGGTGACTGCCACTTTTTAAGAAACTATTATATGAATGTGTGTGTGTGTGTGTGTGGATCAATGTGCAATTATTTGGAAGTAGTGCGAGGCCTCGTTCGTACCTATATACAAAGGGTTTGAATTTATAGAAAAATTCAGTTTTAAACAAGATATAACAATGATGTTTTATAAAAAGAGTTTATTTAAACCCTGTGCTCAATAGGAATTGAGACCTTTTCATACTTTCATTTTATTATTAAATGTTCGGCTTGTTTTCTTTTTTTTTTTAGATGGGAGGCATCTTCGAGAAAATAATATACAGAAGTGCCGAACTCCTCATGGGCATGACAGGCATCCAAGGAAATTTAGACACCGTAAATAATATACAAGCTGCTTACAGCTGAAAATGTCCGTCATGGGAACCGAATCTAGATTCAATAGACTGAATCTGTGATCACATGATTCCTAAGCTTACATGATGCCACCGTTTATATGAAAAGCAGTAAGCAGTTATATATATAAAAGCTGTAAATATATATATACAAACATGATCAACCACCACGAAGTACCTCCATGGGGGATCAGAAATGTAAATAAAGTTGTAAAAGATGATCAACTTCCACGAAGTAAATTACAGGACGGACTAAATGTAAATAAAGCAGTAAATACGATCAACCGCCACGAAGTAAATTCCTGGCGGGACTAAATGTAAAGAAAGCAGTGAAAGGCCTCGAAGTAAACTCCAGGCCTGACAGAAATATAAATAAATAAATATATATATATATATATATATATATATATATATATATATGTGTGTGTGTGGGGGGGGGGGGAGCCCTTCCATAGAAACTTGTTGCTATGAGTACTGTGCAACACCCTCTTTTTGGACCGTTGATAAATTGAATAGATGACTGCGATTAACTTTTCTATTTGATAAGCCAGCACAGGTTGTTGAGCATAATTATTTACCTGTACCGGCTTCTATTTTAATAAGGGTGGCCCACGTAAAATTACTTGTCAGTGTAGTTATAAAAAATAATTATTTATTATTAAAATAATCCAGCTGGAAGAGCTTGTGCCGGCTTAACCTTTTTTTTCATTTCTCCCTTATATGTAATGACTCAGCACATTAAAATGATTTAAAATAATAAAAAATGATTATTTATTATTAAAATAATCCAGTCGGAAGAGTTTGTGCTGGCTTTACCTTTTTTTTCTTTTATTTCTCCATTATATGTAATGACTCAGCACATTAAAATGCATTAAAATAATAAAATAAAGGCCGGCCGGTATAGGCTGATACGACTGGCATTAAAATAATATTAAAATGTCGGTTGGTACAGGCTGATACGACTTGAAATAAAAAATTGAAAAAAATAGCCGGCCGGTACAGCTTGTCACGGCTGACAATAAAAAATTAAAAAAATTATTTTATTCAAACAATTCGCTGCTAAAAAGATTCGAACTCGCAACCTCAAACTCCATACACTCGTCATATGACCACCCGAGCACCACGTGCCTAGCTGTTAATTTCAACCAAGGATATATCTTTATATTAAAACTTCACCATCCCCCAAAATCTATATTCTTCCATTATTATTATATTACGATTTATTATTATTAATAAGTCTATATAATACATATGGGGGTTTTCTATTTAGAAATAAGTTAATATCTATATTTATTATTATCCCCTTTAATATTTTTTCTTATATAAAATATAAATAATGATCATTATAAATCTTGCATTATTCGTATTAATAATTTTATTATTAAGCAATGATTATTAGTAATGATTTTATATATTAATCAATGATTTTATTATTAAGAAATGCTTTTATTATTAATAAAACTAGTTCAATTAGTCTAATAAGTAATGATGATAATTTTTCAAGTCATTTCAGGAAATTAATTTACTTATTGAATTTATAAAAGTAGTGAAGTATTATTATAATAATAATAATGTAATTATCAATATTAAAAGTACAGATTATACCAATACTAGTACTGCATAACATTAAGAGGAATAGTACATATTACATGTTCATTTTCATAAAATAAAAAAAACATAGAATGATTAATACAACCAACGCCTATTTTTTTGGCTCAGGAATCCCTAGCACTCAATAGTGATTTCGCTTATCGTGGTCGGTTTCAAAGCCACAAATTGCACATTTTCGATGAGTCTTAGAAGGAATGATTTTCTCGAGTGCACTCTTGAATCTAGATTATTTTTTGCGGCCCTTTGTTTGAGAAATATTAGGTGGAAAAAACTCTTCTTCTTCATCCACCTCTACATCTTCATCGTCATTATCGTATCCCATATCATGATTTCGATCTCCAACTGTGCAATCATTGTCGTCATCTGCCAGTTCAGTAATATTCGCATCCGGATCATACTGGTCAACCTACTCTTTTCCTCGTGCATTCGGTTTAAGAACAGTTTTGCAACCTCAGACTGAGCAAACCGCTTTGCTCGCTAACTCCTGGTAATCACCCATCAAATGTTTATAGCGCATTGCTTGATTTTATTCGAAGTCAGCAGATGTGGAGTTAAAGAGTAAGTCTTCACCATTGCTTTTGTTCGCGTCTCTTGTCCACCGATGAAGGATCATGTCGGTCGGTATTTGTGAAATACTCTTTGCTATGAAATATCTCATGATGTGCCTGCATAATTAACCAGAGTGAGAAAACATTTGGCAGTTACATGTTACCGATCCCAGTTGTCGATTGTTGACAACTTCTTTATATTTTCCACCACTATCAGTTGCATCTGCATTATACACTGCATAAACCTTAGTATCAGTGACACACAACTCACTAAGTTTATGAACATTGTATTTCATGGAATCGACGAATTGACGTTGGAAACGTCTAAACATCTCTTTTGTGTACACTTGTGCAACATGAACTTCTAAAGATGAACCGAGTACCATAATCCTTTTACGATGTTTTGTTATATAGCCGGCCTTCCTCTCCCTGATAAACTGTCTTTCTACAGCCTTTTGACTCTGCAGTGCAAAACATAGCATACCTGTTGATGCATTAACATACTCATCAAAAAAGGCATTCATGCTCTCGCTTCTTCCAGTGGTAGTCATTCCCGCGGCAAAATATCTCTTTGTATATGCTAGAATCCATTTCTGTCGTACATCATACAAACTTCCAAGCCATTCATTAGTATACAATTCATAGGAAATTATCAGAATATGCCAACGCTCTTCAAATTCCTCGACGGACAATGAGTTATACACACAGTTGTTAAAATCATTTTTGAACGATGGGTGCTCAGAATAAACATGATGCAATTTTTCAGGAAATTTATTCCTAATATGCCAAGAACACAATAAATGATAACTAGTTGGAAGTACCGTAGCAATATCATTACTCATGGCTCTGTCTTGATCAGTGATGATGGTTGTAGGTGCCTTGTAGTCCATGACTTCAAGCCATGTCTGTAATACCCAAACGAAAGTGTCCTCTATCTCGTCTCGTAACAATGCAAATCCAAACAATATAGACTGATAATGGTGGTTGACCCCGACAAATGGAACAAACGGCATGCCATACTTATTTTTCTGGTATGTACTATCAAATGTCACAACGTCTCCGAACCGTTGATACATAAACCTTGATCGGGCGTCAACCCACAAAATACAAGCTATGCGGTTGTTTTCACCGGGTTTCACTCGGAAAAAAAATTTGGTGGCACTTCCGGATGCAAGTTTGTTCAAATGATTGACACCAGCTTGTTCATCATTTTCATCTGTAGAATCACGCCTTAAATCTCGCACGACATTCTCAACATTAGCAGTAGAGAAAGGAACATTTTGCAACCCACCTCCCATTGTGGTCAAAACATTTATCATCTTACTAGGACCAATACCGGACTTATTTAAAGTGTCAATTAAATTTCTTGCAACAGGAGTAATATTTCCGTGAGTCTCAATCAAATCTACTTTGGTGGGGGTCACTAAGTGACTATTGTGCTCTAATTCAACAGTAGATATACGCCAATTGTCTTATTTCTTACTGTGGACAACATATATTCTAGCTTTGCACATTGTTCATCCTATAGAGTCTCTCTGTCTAGTTATTTTATTACTACTATCTTCATCATCAAGTAAACTCTTGCCAACAATTGGTTTACCGGCTTTCTTACATACATACTGCCTAGATCTGATATCATTCGTATTAGCATGTTTATGACTAGTTGCAATTCTAATCTCAAATCCATTTTTGCGAGCATATGATCTGTCGAGAGATGGCGCCCGGAGACCAATACTTTTCATTTAAACTGTGGAGAAATAACAATCACGTTAGAGGATGTTCACTTTATTTTTGGGTTACCGGTTGTGGGAAAGCCCTTAACGGGTCCCCTTGCTGTCACCAATTTGAATTATTTTAGGGATTGTTTTGGAGATAAATTAGCTGGTGAATATTTTAGTTCAAAAAAATGCAGTGCAATTTCATTAGTGTGGTTGTACGAAGATTTTAATAAATGTCCTGAGAATGCAAGTAAAGATGTTGTAGGGCAACACACAAAGGCATACATGTTGTGGTTGTGTGGGGCTATATTATTCCCTAATAGGAATAGAAATAGTGTGCACCCACGATATATGTCTTTTATTGCCAACGCTGAAGATTGTGTAACTTACTCTTGGGGCGCGACAGTGTTAGCATATTTGTATAGATCTTTATATACTGCTACTAGGAAAGGAGTTAAATACAATAATGGTTGTGTTACATTGTTACAAATTTGGGCTTATGAGCGTGTAAGTATTGGAAAGCCAAACCCTTGGCCACAATCATCCTTACGGTTACCAAGGGCTTTAGCATGGTCCTATTTTGGAGCCCACAATTACCCTGGTAGACGTGAGAATCCCCATCACCATTTGTCATTTTACCGGGGGGAGTTAGATATTAAGTATATGTGGGATGTGGTTTGGCGGCCTTACATAATGTGGGATGATGATAATAGTGGATTTAATTTTGAAGGAAAGTTGTTGGGATTTGGTGGGGTCCCCTTGATCCACTTTGATATTGTGGAATTTCAGATGTCGGATCTTGTGATGAGACAGTTCGGGTTCATGCAAGGCATACCATCAACAGCCAAAAACCACGGTGACCTTAGGAAGGAGAAAACGTTGCATGGCCTTGAGAGGAGGATATATTTCAATGTGGGAGGCATACATGGATCATCTCGAAGGACAACAAATTGAAATTTTTGATTATATCCCAATAGATGATTACATGGTCTGGTATAGGAAAATTACACGTTTGAAAATCCACCGACCTCGACAAGCAAGGGACCACGACAGTTGTTATGAGCCTCGGGCCATTTACAACCAACAACACCTTATTCAAATGGTATAAAATTATATTCTTCTTTAATAAATCATGTATTAGAGTAAATACCTAATATTACATTTATTCATATTTATTGTTAATAATATTTGTTTGTGTTTATCTTACATGACAGGTTGAGAGTGCAAAATCGTTACTTGATAAATTTTCAGTACTTACTCAGCTGCCTCCCGAGTTGGTTATGCAAAAAAATAATTGGGATTTCCAATACGCCCTATACGACTTCGAAGCAAGAGGTAAACAAATACCTCGACAGGGGGTCCCACAAATTTTGGACCACAGTCCCAATACAAACAACTCAATGAAGGGCTTGGAAAACAAACTGATTATGTTGTACAAGAGAGCTACATACCCACCCCACAAGTAATCGAGGAGAGCTCCATTCCCACCACCCAAGCCTACGAGGAGTGTTAAATTCCAACCTTCCAAACCTATGAGGAGTGTTACATTCCAACCAACTCTTTATTTGTGGGACTTTCTGACGCCAAGGGATCTAGTTCAGAAAAGGTATATATAGTTATGTTAATAGTGATGGTTTTAATTATTATTGCTATATAATAATAATGTATATTTGGGTCTTAATCAGGTACAAGATGCGGGAGACCACATCTCTTATGGACCAAAATGGTCCTTATCCAAAAGATTTAAAGATTGGAAGGAGACAATTATAAATAAACATATGTTTGGAAACGTGGTGGCACCAGAAGGGGATTTATATCCTTTATCACATCCGCGCCAGTTATATGAATTAGAACACAATGCAGTGCAATCCTTAGGGCCTGGGAGTTGGATATTCGAGCATGTCATCGACGCTTATATGTTGTTGCTACGAGACATAGAGGAATACTACAGGTCGCGGGGAATAGAAAGGTGGTCCCAATTTGGTTTCATTAATCCATTCTTCATGCATCTTGGGCACAGCTATGTGCCCTGCACTAACGTGAATACTACATTGAGTTTTTGCGATCTGTATGTTAACCAAGATGTTGGTCCACCTTTACACGAATGCAAATACATATTCATGCCGGTGTGTAGTACCAATCAACGCCATTTTGTCTGGTTCCTATTCGCAGTTAAAGATTGGATGGTTACCATAATTGACCCGCACTACAATGACACTAAGTATATTAAGTTACATGAAATGTACTCAGAATTCGTTAAAGTTGCGGTATGTTTAGTTTTAAAATATTTTAATTTTATAATGTCCTTTAATATTAAAAAATTATTAACCAACTACTTTGTACATGCAGGTACATTTGATACCATTTTGTTTGCGAAATGGTAATCCGATGCGTGAGTGACCCAGCGGTAATCCTACTGTGCAGACCTTAAAGATTCGACCGAAACAACACAACAACTTAGACTGTGGCATTTTTGTATGCAAGTATGTTGACTGTTTCGTTAGGGCCAATGGTAATATTTCTGAAGAGAAGTGATCCTTGGAAGATGTCACAGTCTTTCATTACCGCGTCGCATGGGAGCTCTACAAGAAATCCGCAAGATTACTTCCGGCCTCTGAGATATAGAACTTATCCAACATTATCTAATGTACATATTAATTAATAAGAATGTCTATTTTGTTGAACTTTATGGGATTTTCAAATTCATAACTTAGTAATATGAATATTATTGAATCACATAAAACCACTTCATATTATTAATACGAAAAAAATTATCTATTTTGTTGAACTGTATGGATATTTTTATTCGGACTAATATTAATAATCACATTATTTATATTAATATTAAAAATCATTATTAATATTATTTTTAGTAATAGTAATACATGAATATAATAATAATAGTAATACATGAATATAAAATCATTATTTATATTTTATTAAAGAATGATATTTTTTAATATATTAATAATCCTTTTATTGATATTATTACAAAAATAAGAAAAAATATTAAAGGGGATAATAATAAATATAGATATTAACTTATTTCTAAATAGAAAACCCCCATATGTATTATATAGACTTATTAATAATAATAAATCGTAATATAATAATAATGCAAGAATATAGATTTTGGGGGATGGTGAAGTTTTAATATAAAGATATATCCTTGGTTGAAATTAACAGCTAGGCACGTGGTGCTCGGGTGGTCATATGACGAGTGTATGGAGTTTGAGGTTGCGAGTTCGAATCTGTTTAGCAGCGAATTGCTTGAATAAAATCATTTTTTTCAATTTTTTATTGTCAGCCGTGACAAGATGTACCAGCCGGCTATTTTTTTCAATTTTTAATTGCAAGTCGTATCAGCCTGTACCGGTCGGCCTTTATTTTATTATTTTAATGCATTTTAATGTGCTGAGTCATTAAATATAATGGAGAAATGAAAGAAAAAAAGGTAAAGTCGGCATAAGCTCTTCCGACCGGATTATTTTAATAATAAATAATCATTTTTTATTATTTTAAATTATTTTAATGTGCTGAGTCATTACATATAAGGGAAAAATGAAAAAAAAAAAAGATTAAGCCGGCACAAGCTCTTCCGGCCGGATTATTTTAATAATAAATAATCATTTTTTATAACTATACTGACAAGTTAATTTTACGCGGGCCACCCTTATTAAAATAGAAGCCGGTACAGGTAAATAATTATGCACAACAACCTGTGCCGGCTTATCAAATAGAAAAGTTAATCGCAGCCATCTATTCAATTTATCAACGGTCCAAAAAGAGGGTGTTGCGCAGTACTCATAGCAACCGGTTGCTATGGAAGGGCTCCCTATATATATATATATATATATATATATATAAAAGCAATAAATGCTCCAGATGTAAAATTCAGGCTCATTAGACAATATATATATAAGCAAGTAAATGCTCCGAATATAAAATCCAGGCTCATCAGACAGAGTCTAACAATAGTTTATATATATAAAAGCAAGTAAACGCTCCAGGCATAAGTTTAGGCTCAATCGAGGCATAACTTGATAATGTTTGTCCATATATAAATATATACATATATAAGTATATATATACATACAAAAATTAAAACCACGGACCGAAGTCCGGGCATACGTACATAACACGACTCTCAATGTGAAGAATAGTGTGTACAAAGATGAAGGGAAAGGCTTTATAGAGTGTGAGAAGGCTTACAGTGGGCTGCCAAAGTAGGCTTCTATGACTCTAGATAGATAAACACTCAGCTCTCGCCGATAAAAATATAGCTATATGTGAGCTAACGGGTGTTTAAAATGAGGAAACACTCAATATGGGGTGTGTATAGAGAAAATTAGACAAAGATTCCTTGCCTTTTTTCTTACGAATGGCCACCCCAAGCCCTCTATATATAGAGGGGGGAGCCGCAGGTGTATCTGCGGCAGCCGCAGATGCACCTGCGACTGCCCGCGGTGCCCCTGGCTCTGCGGGCCTTGCCGTCTCGAAGTACGTGCACTCATGCACTATGATGTTTGCTCGAACTTGTAGAACTTCAATCCGAGCATCCGAACGAGGTATACAAGACCATCTTCGGACTGCTTTTGTCGAGAGTTAAGCAATGACATGGGATTGGAGGTTGTACGAAGTCAGGAAGAGGGGACCATGCCCATGGTCTTTAAGTTTCAAATTCTATCCGGTGTGCTACCACACGTAATAGTCACTCGGGATTGGAACTCCTTAGATCTTGTGGGACATTGTTGTAAGTATGTATGTATAAAATGTTGAGACGGTGCGCAGGTGTTAAGGTGGCAAGATGACAGTTTAACTCCTCATCGGGGTTATCTCCGGTTTGAGCTGATAGCAGACGTTGCTCAGTGTTACATCTGAGATTGGACTGCTGCAAGTGTTTGGATTCTGCAAGGTCATCTGTAAGTGTGCCTGTCTTCCCAATGTTAGCTCTGGGTCTTTGGTATGTGTGTTTCGACAGGAGGTCTAAGATTGAAGCTGATTGCATGCATTTGAAACAAGCATTTCCAGAGTTATCGCCGGAACTGCAACAACATTCCTTGGGGTTATCTCCAAGGACGAAACTCGGGATTATCCTTGTGTGTTCCGGGGTTGAGACTGAACTTTTGGTAGTATCCGAAATGGATGTGAGCTTTCTTCATGGGTTATCTCCGAAAGACGAATCTGCCCTTCTGCAATGTCAGTAACAGTTGTGCAGAAAATTTTGAGTGTCTACAGATATCATCAGAGGTCACCTTTAATAGGGTGGACTATAAAGGTGATTATTGGGTACATCATGAATCGTGTAAGGAATATGAGTGATATAGATGGAATTTAACTGTAAGACCCCAATTTTTTTTAATAAAGATGATTTTTCTATAAATATAATTTTTGAATATTATGGAATGAATTTGATATAATGTTATAGTAGTGGGTAATAGTTATAAATTTTGCAAAGTACGCATGTTGTTTTATAATATTTGATTGGTCGGGGAATATTTGTTTTAACAGGGAATATTCGTTCAACGACACAATCATTAGTGGACCCCACAACGGAATTATTGTCGGATTGAGAAAACGATAAAAAATATTTTATAAAAATAACGGCGGAAGTTTTATCATTAACTGTTGAAACACTCGGTGTTAAAAGTACAGTAATACGCGTGGTTGCATAGTACCACACGGTATTGATTATTGATGCTTACGTGAGAAGTCACTCAGTTTTAATTCAATTATTGTCGATATTTTTATATATTATTAAATTAATAATTGAGATAACAAAGTTATTAATATTATTATTTACAATATTAACGATGTCTAGAAGTTCTGTCAAGGAGATGTTTGGTCACCTAATTGCGCGCCAATAGGGAGAAATTCTTATTGGAAAGCCCCCTCTTTTCTGGGAACGACCTGGTCGATTAATATTGTGAATTATAATAAAAATGATATATGTTATTAAAAATATTGAGGGGATTTTTATGAAGTAATTGTTGTGAATTTTGGCGTATTTTATGGACACCCACCTACTCATTTTTCAAAATAGTGTGGTATGGGTGTGATTTATATATATATATATATATATGTTTAAGATGTTACGGGTGGGGGTGGGAGGGGTTGGTTTTATTGGCATGGATTTATATTATATATATATATATATATAATATAAATCAAGTGGGATGTTTTCAAGAAATATCACGTGATTGAATCCCGTGAACTTTTCTCTTTCAAACATATGTTGTTTATATATATAATATATATTATATTTAAAAGATTTTGTTTTATTAGAATATTTTATTAAATCAATCTGGATCGTCCGTTTAAAAGTAAATCAATCTAGACCGTTCATGAATTAGTTACTATGCAGTCCATTCTTCTATAAATAGAAGCTCATTCCTTCATTATTTCTTACGAATTCACTGAAATTATGGAGAGAGCTCTTCTTATGTAATCTCGAATGTATTTATTTAGAGTTTAAGAAAGCTTTGAGCGTAAAAGATAGTACAAGTTTTCTTCAAGTATATTCCCGCCCTACCCGTCGGAATACTTTTCTTTTTAAGGTAAGGGGTATTATTTCTTTCTTTCGTCTTCATGAAGAGAAATTTTGTTATTCCATTCTTTGTTATTATGTTGGAATAACCTGTCTATGCGAAGTACAACATACATGGTGAAATTCTTCTGTTATTCCATTCTTTATTATTATGCTGGAATAACCTGTCTATGCGAAGTACCGAATATATGGTGAAATTCTTCTGTTATTCCATTCTTTATTATTCTGTTGGAACATCCTGTCTGTGCGTTACACACGTCCTGGTTCTGTTATTTATTATTCTGTTGGAACATCATGTCTGTGCATTTACGCATGACCTAGTTCCGTTGTTTATTATTATGTTGGAATATCCTGTCTATGCGTTAATCCATGACCTGGTTCCATTATTTATTATTTTGTTGGAATATCCTGTCTATGAGTTTACGCATGACCTGGTTCCATTATTTATTATTCTGTTGGAATAACCTGTCTGTGCGGTCTATCGCATGCCTGGTGATTTCTTTTGTTATTCCATTCTTTATTGTACTCAATTGGTTAAAGTTTTGACTTCTATACTCCATGAAATTAGTGGAATATCCTTGATATTTGCGCTTCATCCAGTATCTTTTCATGGAAATATTCTTCTGAGCATTCTTGAATTTTACTCTACAAAGAAGTATTATGTTGACAATTTGGACGTTATTAGTTCCTGGATAAATTAATTCTTGAACTTTTTTTATTGAATTCTTATATCATTGTCATCATCTTCATGTTTATATTAAGTTGAAAGTCATCTGTGGCCTGTAATGCATAGATGGACTTAGTATGATTAGGACCAGGGATTATTCGGTATAATCATAACCGTAATGTTACAAATGATGTGGTAAAAGTCCTCATTGGCCTGTAGTGCATTAATGGATAGTTGTTGGCATGATCATGACCATTGATGAATACACGAATATCCTTGGCCCATAGTGCATGGATAATTTGTGGTTGTTATACTAATGAATATCCTTGGCCGTAGTGCAGGGATGATGTGGATTATTTATTAAGCTGAGTCCCAGCGATAAAAGTGATGAAAAACCTTTTAAATCATAAAAGATATTAGATTTTATTCTCTACTTGACTCTTTTAATGGATTGCTTGTTTCGCTGCAGTTAAACTTAATGTTTGTTATATTATATCGGTTTAACACTGTTGAAGGCTAATGGTAATTTATTCTATATTATCTTAGTCATAATATTTCTTACTGGGCTAGTTGAGAGCCCTTTTACTTTCGTTGTTCTCTTTAGAAAATGAGAACGTAGCAGGGACTAGTCGGGGAACGGAGTGACTGTCCAAATAATAGCATTAGTAGTCCTAACTATTCTGTTAAATATTGTGATAATAAATGTATTGAGGACTCAATTGAGTGTGGATATTGTCTATATAATAATATTTGTATTAAAACTCACAACATATGTTTTGTCGTATTTTACAGGACTGTTGTATAATTAAGTTGTATTTGAATTTTGTACCATGTATTTGGCGACACAAGATGGGTGATGTATACCTATTTTGGGGGAGTCACAGTTGGTATTAAAGCTTAGGGATATGATCCCTGGCTAAGATGTGAGACAAGAACTAGGAGGGGAGAGACGGGGAATTCCTTCACTAGTATGACCTACCTAAGTTTATTTGGTATTTAATTGGTCAGTCAGAGTATAGGGATAATATGTTATATATTAATTAACCCTTGTTTTGTGGCAGTATTTGAAAATGACATCCGAGAATGTTGAGAACATCAATGGAGCACATGAGACCGTTGAGTCTCCACAGATCAATAATCAGGATAATGTACATCAGGAAGGCGACAATACTCAGGCAAACAACAACACAGACCAGATGATGAATGATGGAATGTTCAGAGGGTTTATGCAATTTATAAAACATCAGGCAAGAGCGACTCCTGTACAAAATGCAGGTGGAAACACTGGCAACTCTCGGACGGTCACCGCTAAGCAGTTCAAGGAACTGTGACCACCGGAGTTTTTTGGAGAGCCAAAACCACTTAAGGTGGAGACGTGGATAAAGTAGATTTGTAAGATATTTGATGTCCTGGGATGCTCCGAGGAGCAAAAGGTTCCCTTTGCCACCTTCATGTTGCGTGCAGAGGCAGATTACTGGTGGGAATCTGTAAAACGTACTCAACCTGCCGCACTGAAGATGACTTGTGAGAAGTTCCAAGAATTGTTCAACGACAAGTACTTTCCCGAAAGTATTCGTCACATGAAAGAGGTAGAGTTCATCAAGATGGAGAAAAACAACATGACCGTGTCGCAGTACGAAGCCAAGTTTGCCGAGTTGTCCCGGTTTGCGTCCCATTTAGTTGATAATGAGGAGAGAATGACTCGAATGTTTCTAAGAGGTTTGAAACTCGAGATACGTCAATATCTTATCTCTCATAAACTGTGTTTGTATTCAGATGTTGTTAATAGTGCTTATTTATTGGAGCGCGATAATGAGACAACCCAACCAAAAGAGAGCAGTCGGTGAAATGATAATACCAGTGATAACAGTCATCGAAGCGGTGATAATAAGCGTGGAGGGAATCAACATGCCAGAAATGGTAACCACTTTGGTGGTAATCATGGCCAAAATAATAAGAATGGACATTTTAAGAAGAGGAGATTCAATAATGATAAAAAGACGTCAGCACCAACACCCGTTGTTAAGGAAGGAGAACGACCACCTATCATATGTTTCAAATACGGAGGGGAGGGACACATCAGTCCAAACTGCGCGATGCCATCCAAAACATGTTATTATTGTGGAAGAGAAGGTCACCTAGCCCAATTTTGTCATTTACCAAAGACAAGTTCAGCTAGGATGGAGGCACCAAAGGACGTCCCAGAAAAATCAAAGCCAGTAGTGCAAGGGAGAGCGTTTGTCGTGACCTCCCAGAAAGCAAGGAACCCAAATGAGATCATCACGGGTAAGCTTATCATAAACTATAGCGAAGTATATACCTTATTTGATACCAGTTCTACCCATTCTTTTAATTCTCCTACTTGTGCTCAACGTTTAAATTTGACGCCGGAGAAATTAGACTTTAACTTATCTGTGGAAACTCCATTGGGAGAAACCTTCATTACATCCACTGTTTATAAGTCTTGTTTGGTTCAAATCGGTACCCTCACATTACCTGTCGATCTTATTTCATTGAAAATACTTGCATTTGACGTAATTCTAGGAATTGATTGGTTACTTACTCATCATGCAAAAATTGATTGTTTTTGTAAGGTTGTTAGCTTTCATATTCCTAACCAACCTATTATGCTAATTCAAGCAACCAAACCATTAAAATCAATCACTGTCATCTCTAGCCATAAAGCTATTCGTTTATTGAAAAACATGTGTTAAGCTTTCTTAGCTCATGTCACGGATCTAAACAAAAATACGTCAGTTTTGAATGATATTTCTATTGTTAATGATTTTTCGGACGTATTCCCTGAAGAACTTCCTGGCCTACCCCCAGAGCATGAAATTGAATTTTGTATCGACCTTGAACCAGGTACAAAACCTATTTCCATAGCCCCATATCGAATGGCTCGTATTGAACTTCAGGAGTTAAAGACCCAACTGCAACAATTGTTAGACATCGGTTTCATTCGACCTAGTACGTCTCCTTGGGGTGCTCCTGTTCTATTCGTGAAAAAGAAAGACGGGAGTATGCGACTTTGTATTGATTATTGGGAGTTGAATAATGTCACCATCAAAAATAGGTACCCATTGCCACGTATTGATGACCTATTTGACCAGTTGCAAGGCGCCAAATTCTTTTCAAAGATTGATCTTCATTTCGGATATCACCAATTGAAGATTAGAACTGATGACATTCCAAAGACAGCTTTCAGAATTCGGTACGGGCATTATGAATTCCTAGTCATGTCTTTTGGATTGACTAATGCTCTTGCTGCCTTCATGGATATGATGAACTGAATATTCAAGGAATATTTGGATCACTTTGTGGTCGTCTTTATTGATGACATCCTTATTTATTCCAAAAGCCGTGAAGATCATGAGCAACACTTGAGGCTGATACTTCAAAAGCTTCATGAATATAAGCTTTATGCCAAGTTGAAGAAATACGAGTTCTGGCTTGAGGAAGTAGAATTCCTTGGGCACGTGGTATCATGTCATGGAATATCTATTGACCCAGCAAATATTGAAGCTATTCAAAGCTGGGAGCAACCTAAATCAGTGATCGAAATACGTAGCTTTCTCGGCTTAGCTGGTTATTATCAGAGATTCGTAGAAGGGTTTTCTCGAATCGCTACTCCCTTAACTCAGCTAACTCGGAAAGATATAAAATTCGGTTGGAACGAGGGATGTGAGAAGAGTTTTCAAGAACTCAAGAGAAGACTCATTTCAGCACCTGTTCTGATAATACCATCTGGCTCGGAGGAATTTATCATCTACAGTGATGCTTCAGGCAAAGGGTTAGGTCGTGTTCTCATGCAACATGGGAAAGTCATAGCCTATGCCTCTCGACAACTCAAAGAATATGAGAGGAATTATCCTACTCGTGATCTAGAGTTGGCAGCTGTTGTCTTCGTACTTAAAATTTGGAGGCATTACTTGTATGGGGGAGAAAGTGGAGATCTTTACAGATCATAAAAGCCTCAAATATTTCTTCACTCAAAAGGAGCTCAACATGCGACAGCGATGTTGGCTTGAATTGTTGAAATATTATAATCATACCATCTAATACCATCCTAGAAAAGTAAACGTGGTAGCTGACGCATTGAATAGAAGATCATATACGGGTACGAGTGCAATATTGACAACGCAAAGGCCAATTTTGTGTGACTTGCAAAGGATGGAGATAGAGTTAAAGACTCCAGAGACCCATGTGTTGATGGCGAATATACGAGTAGAACCGACTTTAATTGATAAAGTTAAAGTTGTTCAAGATACAAACCTGGAGCTGATGCGTATGAGGAAGAAAGTGCAAGAAGGTACTATGCCGGAAGCAAGAATCGATGAAGAAGGAATACTTCGAGTCAACTCTAGACTTTGTGTTCCTAACGACCCTGATTTAAAGTATAAAATCATGATGGAGGCGCACAATACACCATTTGCAATCCATCCTGGGAGTACCAAAATGTATCGTGATCTTCATCATACATTTTGGTGGAGCAATATGAAGAGAGAGATAGCGTTGTTTATCTCAAGGTGTCTAAGTTGTCAACGAGTCAAGGCGGAGCATCAAGTACCAAAGGGTCCATTGCAACTACTTGAAATTACAGAATGGAAGTGGGAGCACATTACCATGGATTTTGTTACTGGTCTTCCCAAGGTTTCTCAATGCATAGATGTAATTTGGGTCATTGTTGATAAATTGACCAAGTCTGCTCGTTTCTTACCAATACGAGAAACTTATACACTTGAACGTCTTGCTCGTATGTACATAAAAGAGATTGTAAGACTGCATGGTATGCTAGTATCCATAGTTTCTGATCGAGACCCAAGATTCACTTCACGATTTTGGGTTAGTTTGCAAAAAGCTATGGGCATAGATTTACGATTTAGTTCGGCATATCATCCTCAGACGGACGGACAATCAGAGAGGACTATTTAAACTCTGGAAGATTTATTAAGACTCTGTGTCCTTGACTTTAAAGGAAGTTGGGACAAGTTCTTACCATTGGTAGAGTTTTCCTACATCAACTGTTATCAAACAAGTATCGGCATGGCTCCATTTGAGGCGTTGTATGTAAGAAAGTGTCGTTCTCCAGTATGCTGGGACGAGGAGGGTGAAGCAACATTGTTGGGATTGGAGTTGGTACGTATGACTACAAAAAAGATTTAAATGATCCGACAACGTATAAAAACCTCACAAGATCAGCAAAAGAGTTATGCTGATTTTCATCGAAAGGACGTGGAATTCGATATTGGAGATCATGTGTTGTTACGTGTTGCTCCATGGAAAGGAGTTACGAGATTTGGAAAGAGAGGAAAGATCAATTCTCGATTCATTGGCCCATTTTTAATCCTCGATCGAGTAGGAACTATGGCCTATAGACTTTACCGCCAAGTATGTCTCGTGTTCATAACGTTTTTCATATATCCATGTTACGTAAATATGTGGAAGACCCGAACCACATTATTGAGTTAGAACCGGACGAAATAGCGGAAGATTTGACGTATGAAGAGGTTCCTGTTCAAATCTTGGATAAGAAGGAACATATTCTACGCTCCAAGGTTATACCCCAAGTCAAAGTTTTGTGGAGAAACCATGATATTGAGGAAATGACCTGAGAGTTAGAATCTGAAATGAAATCAAGGTATCCTTACCTCTTCGACATATCAGGTACGTACCCTAATTTTGAGGGCGAAATTTCATAAGAAGGGGAGGTTGTAAGACCCCAATTTTTTTAATAAAGATGATTTTTCTATAAATATCATTTTTGAATATTATGGAATGAATTTGATATAATGTTATAGTTGTGGGTAATAGTTATAAATTTTGCAAAGTACGCAAATTGTTTTATAATATTTGATTGGTCGGGGAATATTCATTTTAACAGAAATATTTGTTCAACAACACAATTATTGTTGGACCCCACAACAGAATTATTGTCGGATTGAGAAAATGACAAAAATATTTTATGAAAATAACGTCGGATGTTTTATCATTAACTGTTGAAACACCCGGTGTTAAAAGTACAGTAATACGCATGGTTGCATAGTAGCACACGATATTGATTACTGATGCTTATGTGAGAAGTCACTCAGTTTTGATTCAATTATTGTCGATATTTTTATATATTATTAAATCAATAATTGAGATAACAAAGTTATTAATATTATTATTTGCAATATTAACGATGTCTAGAAGTTTTTCCAAGGAGAGGTTTGGTCACCTAATTGCGCGCCAATAGGGAGAAATTCTTATTGGAAAGCCCCCTCTTTCCTGGGAACAACCTGGTCGATTAATATTGTGAATTATAATAAAAATGATAAATGTTATTAAAAATATTGAGGGGATTTTTATAAAGTAATTGTTGTGAATTTTGGCGTATTTTATGGACACCCACCTACTCATTTTTCAAAATAGTGTGGTATGAGTGTGATATATATATATATATATATATATATATATATATATATATATATATGTGTGTGTGTGTGTGTGTGTGTGTGTAGGATGTTACGGGTGGGGGGGGATTTGGTTTTAGTGGCATAGATTTATATTATATATATATATATATATATAAAATATAAATCAAGTGGGATGTTTTCAAGCAATATCAAGGAATTGAATCCCGTGAACTTTTCTCTTTCAAACAGATGTTGTTTATATATATATAATATATATTATATTTAAAAGATTTTGTTTTATTAGAATATTTTACTAAATCAATCTAGACCGTCCGTTTAAAAGTAAATCAATCTGGACCGTTCATGAATTAGTTACTATGTAGTCCATTCTTCTATAAATAAAAGCTCATTCTTTCATTATTTCTTACGAATTCACTGAAACATAGAGATAGTTCTTTCTCTGTAATCTCGAGCGTATTTCTTTAGAGTTTAAGAAAGCTTTGAGCATAGAAGATAGTGCAAATTTTATTCAAGTATATTCCCGCCATACCCGTCGGAATGCTCTTCTTTTTAAGGTAAGGGGTATTATTTCTTTCTTTCGTTTACATGAAGAGAACTTCTGTTATTCCATTCTTTGTTATTATGTTGGAATAACCCGTCTATGGGAAGTACCGCATACATGGTGAAATTCTTCTGTTATTCCATTCTTTATTATTATGTTGGAATAACCTGTCTATACCAAGTACCGCATACATGGTGAAATTCTTTTGTTATTCCATTCTTTATTATTCTGTTGGAACATCCTGTCTGTGCGTTACGCATGACCTGGTTCCATTATTTATTATTCTGTTGGAACATCTTGTCTGTGCATTTACGTATGACCTGGTTCCGTTGTTTATTATTCTGTTGGAATATCCTGTCTGTGCGTTTACGCATGACCTGGTTCCATTATTTATTATTCTGTTGGAATAACCTGTTTGTGCGGTCTATCGCATGCCTGGTGATTTCTTTTGTTATTCCATTCTTAATTATACTCAGTTATTTAAAGTTTTGACTTCTATATTCCATGAAATTAGTGGAATATCCTTGATATTTGTGCTTCATCCAGTATCTTTTCATGGAAATATTCTTTTGAGCATTCTTGAATTTTACTCTACAAAGAAGTATCATGTTGACAATTTGGACGTTATTAGTTCCTGGATAAATTAATTCTTGAACTTGTTTTATTGAATTCTTATATCATTGTCATCATCCTCATGTTTATATTATGTTGAAAGTCATCTATGGCCTGTAGTGCATAGATAGACTTAGTAAGATTAAGACCAGGGATTATTCGGTATAATCATGACTGTAATGTTACAAATGATGTGGTAAAAGTCCTCATTGGCCCGTAGTGAATTGATGAATAGTTGTTGGCATGATCATGACCATTAATGAATATACGAATTTCCTTGGCCCGTAGTGCATGGATAATTTGTGGTTGTGATAGTAATGAATATCCTTGGCCGTAGTGCAGGGATGATGTGGATTATTTATTAAGCTGAGTCCCAGCGATAAAAGTGATGAATAACCTTTTAAATCATAAAAGATAGTAGATTTTATTCTCTACTTGACTCTTTTAATGCATGGCCATGCTCAAATATTGATTTGTTTCATATAGTCTACTCATTGATCAAGAAAACACTGATTAAATTATAAAGAGTATGACACATTCCATGACTCTAGTTTAATATAGGATATTATGGTTAAAAGTATTAAATTATATTGAAACATTGGTCACGAAAAGGTTGCATCGAATCATCAATCTTATTATTACTTGGGTAGCAATGATGCATGACTAGATGTCGCTCACTATTTATAATTTTATAATATGATTTTAAAATTATTGCCAACGTAATAATAACCTATAGGGTCATACATATAGAACAAAATTAAAAGAAAATTAATTTAAAATGTAAAGATTTAAATATGTCAATATGATTGATATTATTTAAATTACGAATTTAAATTAATAGGATAATTTATATATAGGTATATTAATTAAGTAAGACTTAATTAAGATATATATATATATATATATATATATATATATATATATATATATATATATTTGATTAATTCCTTTTAACTGCTATATATATGATATGTAGCAGCCATATTAGAATAATCATCATAACCAAAACCCTAACCGCTCTTAGAGAGAGACTAGAGAGAAATAATTTCCAAAAGGAAAAATCCTCATCCTCGTGGCTAGTACCACAGTTTCTTTTACTACAAATCGTACGACGATTCGTGGGGCGTTCGTGTGGACACCGTAGAGGCGCGATTTGTTTGGATTGCATTGGAGATTCAAGTACATCAATTCTATTTTCATAATCGGTATAATTTCTAACCACTGAGTTAATTTGTTTTTTGCATGGATCCTATTTTAGGGTTTCACAATTGTGTTTCAATTGTTTATTTCCGCTGTGTTTTATGTGTCAAAACCCTTCAGGTTACACAGTAGCACACAGTATGTCTGATTATTGATTCTTACGTAAGAAATCACTCAATAATTGATACAATAAAAATTGCACATTCTTTCATATTATTGATGCAATAATTGTTACAGTGATAATTGAATAATATTTTAAATTATTGATTCAATAATTGTTGCAGTAACATTTGCATAATATTTAATATTATTTGAATAATATTATTTGTTAGCATTATTGGTAATGTCTAGAAAGTTCTATCGAGGAAAGGGGTTAGGTTATATAATTGTGCGCCATTAAGGAGAAATCCTTATCGGAAAGCCCCCTCTTTCTTGGGAATGATCTGGTTGTCAGTATTGTGAATCTATAATATTAATTAGAAATAATTATTGAAGGATTGAAGAATCGTAAATAATTGATGAATATGGTAAGTAACTATTTCTTCAATTTTGATATTGATGGAGAAGTTTTAGAATGAAACATTTGTCAAAAGTTTGTTATATTTTTCTATGAAATCATAACTATCGATAATATAATAGTATAAGTTTTTATAATTTAAATGGTAATATTATTATAATAAATTTATGGTATAAGAATAAAATAAGTAGGAAGAGAGAAAATTGAATTTGAATTCTTTTATTTCAAATAACATGTGATAAATGATGGAAGTAAACAAGTTGGTTTTGGAAAGCTTGTTTTTAAAAGGTGTATTTTTCAAAATCATCTGTTGGTAAGATTTTTCAGAAGTGGTGTGCTAGCATTTTCTTATAAATAGGTTGCTTAGTTAAACAATAAAACTCAGACCAGGATGAGAAAATTCTCTCTCTATAATATTGAGTGTATTTTTTGTGAGTATAAGGATATTTTGAGTGTTGATAACAGTGCATGATTTCCTCAACATAATCTCCGTTATTCCAGTCAGAACTACTTTCCTACTAAGGTAAAGGATATTATTTTTTTGTAAAGGATGTTATTTTCTTTCAATACTCATAAATGACATCATTTCCTTCCATACTCGTAAGGGATATCATTTTCTTTCATACTCCATATTATGTAAGCGATATTATTTCATCTCATATTCCTAAATTTAAACTTACTATGGTAAGTATTGCTTCTATAATTCCTAAAATGATTAGAAATTTCTTAAGGATTACGCTTCATCTAATATCATTTCACTGGAATATTGGTCTAAAATTTCTTATTAAATTTTAACCTTTTCATGTCTGGGTACTATTCATACAGTACTATTTATGGGCACTATTTATACGGTACTATTCGTGAGTACTGTTCACAACAGAGTTTAATTTAATTTCATTGTCAAAGTTATCTTTTATTAATCTTATTCTTGAAATTGAATCCATGTTATGATCTCACTTGATTGATTATTTATATCATTATCATCATCCTCATGATTATATTGTGGTGAAAATCATCGTTGGCCATAGTACATAGATGGAATGTTGATTGGTATGATTATGACCAGGAATTGTGTATTGGTATAATCATGACCTGTAATGTTATAGACAAATGATGTGGTGAAAGTCCTCTTTGGCCCGTAGTGCATAGATGGACAGTTGTTTGGCATGATCATGACCACTGGTGATACAAACAAATATCCCTGGCCCGTAGTAAATGTATAATTTGTTGATTCGAAACATTTATTGATTGTTGTTACATGGATAAAATATTAATGATGAACTTTTAAATCATAGAAGATAGTAGACTTTACGCTCTACTTGACTCTTCTAATGGATTGCCTATTCCGCTGTAGTTGTTAATTCAAAATCTTGTTGTCTATTGTATTCTATCAGATTCTTCCCTATTGAGGACTAAGGATAATTTATTCTATATTATCTTAGTCATAATATTCTTTACTGGGCTAATTGAGCTCACCCTTTTCTTTCATTATTTTCTTCAGGAAATGAGAATATAACTGGGACTAGTCGAGGAATGGAGTGATGGTTTAAGATGGTTATTATAGCATTCCTCACTATTTTCTAAAGTAGTGTAACAATAATTGTAATGAGGACTTTATTTGAGTTTGGATATTGTCTACAAGACAATATTTGTATTAAAATTCACATCATATGTGTTGTCGTATTTTGCACGACAATTTTATTAATAATGTTTGTATTTGGTTTTTGTACCATGTATTTGGCGATTCAGAATAGGTTGTGTGGACCTATTTTGGGGGCGTCACACTAACTATTTGGGTTCCTTAACTTACTTTCTACTTTTTGTTTGTCTTTTACAAAATTTCGCCATAACTTTGTTATAGCTAAGTTCAATCCATTCTTCATGAACATTTCTATCATTCTTAACCAAGCATATATCAGCAATTCATATATATGATGGTTTTAAACTTGTCCATAAACAACAAGTTTTAACTACGATGGTTTTCAATTTGTCTATCATCAACGTTCTTTGCGTTCTTTTCGTGTTCTTCACGTTCTTCATTTGTTCTTCATTTTTAATGGATATTTTGATTACTATTTCAATTTTTCTTGGAATTTATCATTATAAAACATCAATCCTTACTTATTTCACCGAATCGTTAATATTATTCGTTCGGATCATTCAAATTCATCAAGAATTCATACTTCCTTATGAAAGCTTTTAAGAAATTTATAAACTAAACTTTTAATTCTTATTTCTTCATTTTTTCATGATTTCAACAATTTAAAAATCATTCTTAACATCTTTTACTTCTATTCTCATTAAGCTATATGATTCCATATAAAACTTAAAGAAAATTTATATTAAAGTTAGGTTTTGAGTTACCTTTCTTCTTTAATCTTCTTTCATTGGATAAAAATGGCTAATTGCTAGCTTTTTCTCTCTTCTTCCCCATCCGAAATTCTCTCTCTCTCTCTCTCTCTCTCTCTCTCAAATGTTGGTGATTTTTCAAATCCCCAACAAATGAGCTAAGGCTCTTCTTTTATAAGCTTTTAAGTCTAGGGGTAAAATAGTCATTTTGCCCCCAAAGTTATTATTCCCACATTCTTTCCTAACCTCCTTACTATTCACGAAGCTTCTCTTAGAAGCTTCGCGGTTCTGTCTTTTGAGATTCGTCCGACAGTTTAAAAAACTGCGATTCTTAGAATCTAAATATTTTTGGATATTCCGTCTTTCCTCTACAGATTTACTTTTACACATTCTTCAGAAATTCAAAAAATGAAAAACACTTTTTTGATAATAAACATTTTCCTTCACGTTTTCCCCTAACGTAGTTAAACGAATGAAAAGTACATAACAGTACTTTTCGTCATTTTTATTTCATTAGATTTTTATGCATTTTTCGAGAAAAACTTTATCAGCTAAATTAACTTTTCACGACATATTATCGTCAAATCTTCAGACGGAATGTCATTATGGCATACCAAACTCTCGGAAAGGCCTATGTTATTCAAACCCTAAACCCTTTCGTCAGGTGAATAGTGCATATTTCATCTTTTTCCTCAAAAATATTTTTGTTCCCGAAATTTTTTTATTTTCTTCTTGAAAATTCTTACCCGTTCATTCTACCTCGTAGCCAGGATACTCTGCTTTCTACTCATCATACGTCATAAAACGATTTATAAACACATAACACAGAATATAATTAATAAAAATTCATTTTATCAATTAATAATTCTTCAAACATAATTTCTGGACAATCCGATTTTTTGGATTGTCACATTCTTCCCCCTTTATAAAAATTTTGTCCTCGAAATTTTCCAAATCACACCCTTACCCGTATGTCTTCATCTAACAACATCTTTCAAAGGTTTTAATCTTACTTCCTTTACTCATAAACTGTAACGACCGAGAAATTCTGATCCTTTGTAAAATAATTTAATAATGAATATAATAATATTATTTGTTATTTTTATGTGTTAGTAAGATGAATGTTGTTCTATAATCTATAAACGTCGGAACATCGAAGTATTTTAACTATGTGAGAGAATTAAAGTGTTCGAATTTCAAAGATGAAAATAAAAGTTTTCCGAGAAATTTTCTGAAAAACACTATTCATCGATTTTCGCTCGAGAATTATTTTTGAACTTCCGAGAAATACATAATGTTATAATATCAAGGTGAGATAGATTATGTAATAATAATTTAAGTATGAAAAACACAATATTTCACATGCGGACTTAATTAAAGAACGTTAAGGATTAAAAACAAAATGAATGGAATAGTGGATCTTGTATGAAGTGCAAGTCCAATATGCATTAAGGGATAAGCCCAAGTTATGGTAAGGATTAGTCAAGTATTGGTTAATATGAAGCCCAAGTAAAGTAATGCAAGCCCAATAGGAATAATCTAAGTTAGTTAACTTAAGCCCAATGTAATGATCCAATGAGTAAAGCATGATCCATGGATCAACCCATGTTGATATAGGTTATCTTGGTGGGCAAGAACTTTGTGTGATGGCCAAGAACTTTAAGTAATGACCAAGTATATGATAAGTGTTGTACTTAGCAAGTAATGAATAGTAAGGAGGTGATTTAAAGATGTGGGATGTGCTATTAACCATAATGCCCTCACTTTGGCTTTCCTATAAATAGAAGGCTAGGATTTTCATTTGTTGTTTGTTAATTTTCATCCAAGCAAATCAACTTATTGGTTAGAGAGAATAAGCACTTTTAAGAAAAATAGCAAATGTTAGATTTTCAAAGAAGAAGAAGACTAGTTCATCAAGGGTAAGACTCTTGTCTAATAATCTTCATCTCTATCATTGTAGGGCGATAAGAGAAGTGTAGTCTAATAAGCATGAATGTTAAGAATATGTAAGAATTGATTAATGAATGGACTTAAGCCGAATAAGTCATGAATAAGTAAGATAAACCTAAATAAGTATGAACTTATGATGAACTTGTCATAAGATTGCCATATGAAGTTGGTATGTTGATAAAATGTGAGAATGTTTATTAAAGGACTTAAATCTATAATAAGTCACAAGGAATGAAATTTTGTAGTTTATAAGTTATTAAGTCATGAACTTATGAACAATAAGTCAAAACATAGCTTGAAAATAAGTTGATGTATTATGAAGTTTAAATGTTCATATGATGGTTAGAATCCATTTAGAACGATAATCATATCGTTAGTAATGATGTTTCGCCGGAATTCACACGATTGGACCATAATCGTCAAATTCATGAAATTCTCGGAATAGAAGTCAAATTTTGTGTTTGAACTCGGAAACGTTGGTTTTCGATGGAGACAAGTTATATTTGACATTATAGAGTTGCGAACTCAAAAATGACTGGATTCTGACTTAGAACGAAGAAACTACCATTGAACGTTCACGAACGTTTATCGTTTTCGTTAAAAATGAACCAATAGGTGATTTTTTAGCAAATGAAGTCAAATAGATAAAATTCTTGCATGAACATATAGAGTATGTAATTTGTGAACCATAGGCTCTTGAACGAGCCAATTCGGACTTATAACGAAGAAGTTACGAGTCCGGGAAGTTCGCAAAATTAAAAGTCTGTAAAAAATTTCTGGTGCACAGAGTTGGCACCGCGGCGCCAACCCAAGGTATATTGGTGGCGCTGCAACGCCATTTACAGTGCACGTACCTATTGAAGTTTCACGCCGTAGTGCGACATGTAACTCTAAGGCTCGCGCCGCAGCGCCGAGTCCGGTACTCAAACACTGTAGAGTGGTGCCGCAACGCGGCATAGAGAAGGAAGGGTAACGCAAACCCTAAGGTTTTGACAGAGAAGGAAGTTTACAAATATGAAATAAATAGTAACTCATTAATAATGAACTAAAGATCTTAATGAAGCATTGTAAGATATTGATAAAACTTAATTATGTTTCCTAAATGTTAAAGATAGTAATCAAACATGCATGTAATGTGAAGATAAGAACGACATAACGAAAAGTCGGAATCAATAATAACAAATCTAAGTCATGTTTAGATTGAGAAGAAGGGTAAGATTCATTAGGAACCATGTATGTTCATTTATGACCTAACGTGTTATGTGATGTTATCATTACTGTAGAGACTTAAAGACTTAAATGAGAACGTGTTATTAACTTTAGCAGACGCTAAAGGCAAGTATTCTAACCCTTGTTCTACTTCAATCTGGACAAGCTTTATAATACATGTATTCTTACACATGAAGTATTGTATGATGAAGTCAAAGCCAATTCTTTTGGCTAGACTTATATTATGTTTCTATCAAAGCATGGTTAATGTTTACCAAGTTATATGGGTGTGGTTTTCAAATGAAGACTGAGTATGGTAAAAATGTTTTGTCGTCAAACGACAGGCACGTGAGGTTGCCACAACTTAAACGTACATACGTTTAATGAATGTAGTGTTGATCAACATAGAGTACTATAGGCTGATCACCTAGACGTGCTCGTAAGTAATGTTGGACTTACGAACTTAGTGACGGGATGTCCTTTTGAAAAGAACTTATGAAATGCTCGAGGTCTTGGACCAAAATTGATATTTTACTGAATATTGTTGTTGTAAAATATTTTGAAGAAAAAGAAGTGTTATTTTGAATTATGAATAATACTTCATAACTATTGTTCAGTTATTGAAGATATATGATTCCTATGTTTCAAGCATGTTGTTTATTTGAATTGTTGTACTTGCTAAGCTAGTCATGCTCACTCTTGCTTGAACCCTATGAACACAGCTAAGATCGAACAGACCGAAGGCTCCGACGAGGATAAGGGAAAAGCGAAGACGAACCCATAGAATACTTATGTAATAGTATAGGGTAAATGATTGTAATATATTTGATATTATGACAAGAACAATGTAATGGTTATAAAGAACCTGGGGAAATGTTAATATTATTTTGATTATATAGAAGACATATTCGTTCTATTGAGGCTTTTTAATTGAATGTATGTGTGAATGGTAGTACCGTGTAGCACGATCTGTCGGGTTGAAAGATACCCAGATTTGGGGGTGTCACAGGTTGGTATGAAAGCATTAGGTTATAAAACTTAAGGGGGAAAATAAAACCTTAAGTCATAACCTTAGGAGAAGTCAAAGAAGTAAAAGAAGAAAATAACCTTATAAAAATGCATTATGAATATGTTATGTGTAGCAGCCCCGAATCCAGGCCCCAAATCACCGCGGATCCGGTATACTATTTCTATAACTATTTGCGGAAGATATAAACATAAATTGTTTATACATTACATTTTACACATTATCCCAAGGTCGAGTAACCTTAACTTAAACACAATTCATAAACTTTCTAACATATAACATTATTATCAACTATTCCATTACAAAATAGCTGCATATATTGCCCCAAGCTGAACTAGGCATTATCATTTTCCTGTATCCCAACGCATTCGCTTTATCTGCAATGTTTTATCATGATATAGCAAGGGTGAGCATGAAAGTTGCCCAGCAAGTTTATATACAACAATATAACGATATATCATGATTGAAGAGTATGAATAATGAGCTTGCTATAATTCATCAATATAATTGAGAACTAGCACGAACAAACTTTTGACTGAACAAATATTATATATGAACAAACATTTCTGGACCAACTGGTAATGAAGGTGATCAGCCTTTCATACCTGACTTATACATGCAAGATGTACAGAATACAATTTTCGTGGTAATCAGCAATGATTAACCATCATCTTGAATAAAATACTCTTAATAGAGTTTAGTACAAAGAAACTTGCCTGAACCGTTGATTACCGCAACGCAATTTAATTTAATCTTTCACGAAAGACCTATCAGTTATAAAATTGATCTTTTAATCAGTATAACATACTTTATTCCATAATACTATCTAATACTTAATCAAATATTAGATAACAACTTAACACATAAATATAATTATCATCCTTTGATAATTATTCAATCACTATATCATATCCCTTATGATTTAACACTCGCTTTTCATATCATAAATTATTCATTAACATATAATAAGGCAAACACTAATCCAGCACCCTGGATTCTATATCTAACAACTAAATTTATAATTCAGCAACTTGAATTCCAAATCCATCAATTTAAACCTTAATCCAGCAATCTAAACTGCAATACAGTAAATTGGATTCAAAACTTTTCAATTCATCAAACTGCATTTCACTTCAGCAAACTGGAATCACAATTTATATAATCCAGCAAGCTGTATTCTATATCCGTATCACGAAAATACCAAATCAATGAATTATTCTCCTATCCTTTGATCAAACATATATACATGTATTTCATGCACAAAAATTATTTTTCCATAATTTTCCAACTTCCTTTGGTATTTTTCAAAAATTAATTTCTAGTGCGTAACTTAAGAAATTAGCTACCTCGTGCTTAACACCAGTACTGCCCATCTTTTGGCATAACCTTATATATGTTATCATGATACTCCATTTTAAATTTCGTGGCAATCGGAGTTGTAGAACTCCGTTTATAGCGATTTCCGTCAGAAAATCACAAAAATTAGAACAGTCATAACTTGGTCATTTTAACTCGGAATCAGCTCATTTTTGGACACGAGCTACATAATACCATATATTTTTATTTTCCAAAAGCCTGGAATTTTTCTCATTAATTAAATGTCCAAAACAGCCCCCGGAAAATTTTGGGAAGAAAATTTTTGCACTTTGGCAGTTTTGGAGTCCTTTACCAAAACTTAAATAAAATGAAATCTATAACTCCGATTAATGATCCGTCACTTTTGTTGGATTCCTATCTTTCCGAACTATAGTTTTCATATATCACAATCCATATTTGGACAAGTTAAGCTCCCAGAAATTAGCCCGGAAGTGGATGTTACAAAACTGTCCTTTTAACAGTTTTCTTAACTTTGAGTAGTTTGGGAGAAATCTCATAACTTGGTCATTTTTCAACCTATTTGAGTAATTCCAAAGGAAGTTGGAAAATTATGGAAAAATAATTTTTGTGCATGAAATACATGTATATATGTTTGACCAAAGGATAGGAGAATAATTCACTGATTTGGTATTTTCGTGATACGGATATAGAATACAACTTGCTGGATTATATAAATTGTGATTCCAGTTTGCTGGAGTGAAATGCAGTTTGATGAATTGAAAATTTTTGAATCCAGTTTACTGGATTGCAGTTTAGATTGCTGGATTAAGGTTTAAATTTATGGATTTGGAATTCAAGTTACTGAATTATAAATTTGGTTGTTAGATATAGAATCCAGGGTGCTGGATTAGTGTTTGCCTTATTATATGTTAATGAATAATTTATGATATGAAAAGCGAGTGTTAAATCATAAGGGATATGATATAGTGATTGAATAATTATCAAAGGATGATAATTATATTGATGTGTTAAGTTGTTATCTAATATTTGATTAAGTATTAGATAGTATTATGGAATAAAGTATGTTATACTGATTAAAAGATCAATTTTATAACTGATAGGTCTTTCGTGAGAGATTAAATTA
Organism: Panax japonicus; assembly: GCA_020205505.1. Lineage (NCBI taxonomy): Eukaryota > Viridiplantae > Streptophyta > Magnoliopsida > Apiales > Araliaceae > Panax > Panax japonicus. The sequence continues at coordinate 52,050,744 of CM035114.1, read as the reverse complement.
AATTGCGTTGCGGTAATCAACGGTTCAGGCAAGTTTCTTTGTACTAAACTCTATTAAGAGTATTTTATTCAAGCTGATGGTTAATCATTGCTGATTGCCACGAAAATTGTATTCTGTACATCTTGCATGTATAAGTCAGGTATGAAAGGCTGATCACCTTCATTACCAGTTGGTCCAGAAATGTTTGTTCATGTATAATACTTGTTCAGTCAAAAGTTTGTTCGTGCTAGTTCTCAATTATATTGATGAATTATAGCAAGCTCATTATTCATACTCTTCAATCATGATATAACGTTATATTGTTGTATATAAACTTGCTGGGCAACTTTCATGCTCACCCTTGCTATATCATGATAAAACATTGCAGATAAAGCGAATGCGTTGGTATACAGGAAAATGATAATGCCAAGTTCAGCTTGGGGCAATATATGCAGCTATTTTGTAATAGAATAGTTGATAATAATGTTATATGTTAGAAAGTTTATGAATTGTGTTTAAGTTAAGGTTACTCGACCTTGGGGTAATGTGTAAAGTGTAATGTATAAACAATTTATGTTTATATCTTCCGCAAATAGTTATAGAAATAGTATACCGGATCCGCGGCGATTTGGGGCCTGGATTCGGGGCTACTACAGTAAATCTTTGATAGATACCCGAGAAGTTTGAGTATCTTTGATAGATACCCGAGAAGTTTGAGTATCTTTGATAGATACCCGAGAAGTTTGAGTATCTTTGATAGATACCCGAGAAGTTTGAATATCTTTAATAGATACCCGAGAAAATAAGTTCAAGATCTTGTATGATCGCTCAGTATAAATGGTGTAAGGTGCACGGTGTAAGGTGTAAGGTGAATTTCGGGGACGAAATTCTTAGAAGGAGGGGTGAATGTGATAATTCAAGAATTTGGAGTATTTATTAAAATCATAATTGACTGATTTAAGGTTCAATATTAGGACCTAGACAGGAAATAAGTGTATGGAATTGGTAGTTATGTAATGAAATTACAGGAATTTCAAAAGTTTTGAACAAAAATTGAATTATGTGATAGACTGTAAGTGATAGTCTAGTAATGAGGTATAAGATTATGGTAGATTTAAAATTCTTTTGAAGAATTATCAGGGATAAGTATCGAAGTGAATACTAGTCGGTATATTTGGTTACATATGTGAACCGTAATGATTTGAGATCAAGGATTGATAAGATAATGTATAACTTTAGAAAACCCTAAAGTTATGTTAATCATACGTTTATTAAGTTAGAAAAATCTAACGGATTGTTAGAAACCCTAACGGTACGCTCAGAAACTTTAGTTTCAGTTCCGGGAATTCAAAACCCTAAATTCATGATATGAATATGGTGATTAAGTTAGAAAACTCTAACGATATATTCTGAAACCCTAGTTTCAGTTTCGAGAATTTAAACCCTAATTTGGGAATCCTAAATTCAAAGTATTATACATTAAGGGTTAAAAAGTTGTGTGTAAGGAATATGAACATTCTGTGATGGTTTATATTTGTTTATTGTATAAACAAACAAAAGAAACTAGTGTAATCCTAATTATATATTAGGAATGAAGGATTTAATAACTTAAGGGTTATGAAAAAAGAGAATTTTGGTATTTAGAATACTTACTAATTCTAGGAGATTTATTTTACATATCTCAAATGATTAATGTTATAACCTAATTTTAGCTAGCCTAATTGGGTTAAGGAAATAAATGTTCATGAGCAAGGATTGGTGTTTTAATGGAGAAGTGAAAACCCTAATTAAATGAATTGGGTTGGATGAGAATTTAAGGTAGATGACTATGTATATGTATAGCCCAAATGTTGGTCAAAGAAATTAGTTAGAGGTCAAGCAATACATTAAATGAATGGCTCAACTTTTAGACAATTGAGAGAGGGAATTATTGGACTTTAAGTATGCTAGATAAGAGATCAATTTTTATGGATTAGAAGGCCACTTGGCCGGCCATACAAGAGAGAAGAGAAGGGGAGATGAATGTATTAATTGCTCACTTTAGTTGTTTACCAACCCACCTAAATAGCCTAGCCTTTTATAGCTTAGTATATAATTATTAACCAAGGCTAGCACGCTAAGATATTGGGAGACTAATAAAAATTAAAATGTGGGAGAAAGAGAGGCCACTTGGCCGGGTAATGAAGAGGTGAAAGGAGAGGGAGATGTGCATGCACATCATCCATTTATATACCACATAATTGGCAATAGATAATTCACCCAATTAGGCTATGTGTCACATTTTTTTTAAGGTAACTTGCAAATCTTGACAAGATATTGGTTTGGTGACCAACCCTAAATCCTAGATTGCTCAAAACCTAAACCCTAAGGAATGCAACAATTGAGAAATCTAGAAATAAAAGGAAAGGACTAAAATACCCTTTGTGGATTTTTTTTTGAGAAAGCTTGCTAATCTTGCCTTATCTTTGGTGGTTCACCAACCCTAACCCTAACATAGAATAGCATGTGACTAAAGTCATACAAATCAGCCACCTAGCAATGAGATTCATTGAATCAATTTGATTAAATTAAGAAAAGTATGAAAAATCTCTCACTTTATTTATCAAGCCAACTAAATCTATTTTCTCTCTAGAATTTTCGTGTATGAGAGAGTGAGAGGGAGGGCTAGTTCGGCAGCCTCATGGTGGAGAGAAAGGAGAGTTTTAGGTGAGGCATCCAAGCTCCATGATCAAGCTAAGAAGAAGAAGAACGTTTAGCAAGAAATCAAGCTAAGGTATAACAAAATTTCCACTTATGTAGTCTAATTTTCTTTTTGATTTGATTTGATTTTTTTTACAACTTGAAGTTGTGATCTTGAGGTTATAACCCTAGATCTTGGTGTTTAAAGATGTTCTATGTTTAGATCCAACTCTTTTATGGATCAAAAGTTAGATCAAAAGTATGAAATGGAGGTTAGGTTTTTCAAAAGATAGAAAACCTAAATTTTTCTTAGCTTTGATTGTGTTGATGCTTGTTTGATGAAATAAGAAACTTTGTTTCTAAACTAAAACTATGTATATACATGTTAATAAGTGTTTATTGTTTGGATCTACCCATGATGGAGGTTGATTTGGTGGAAATCAAAAGGAATTGAAGAATGGAAATTTTCTAGAAAAGTTTTGAACTTTTAAAGTGTGATCAAGCTTTTGAATCTTTGAAATCTATGATGGATATTTGTGATTTATGTTCTTGGGATGCTAGATATATGTGTTAAGGGTAAAATCCCTTTGGAATTACTCAAATAGGTTGAAAAATGACCATGTTATGAGATTTCTCCCAAACTACTCAAAGTTAAGAAAACTGTTAAAAGGACAGTTTTGTAACAGCCACTTCCGGGCTAATTTCCGGGAGCTTAACTTGTCCAAATATGGATTATGATATATGAAAACTGTAGTTCGGAAAGATAGGAATCCAACAAAAGTGACGGATCATTAATCAGAGTTAAAGATTTCATTTTATTTAAGTTTTGGTAAAGGACTCCAAAACTGCCAAAGTGCAAAAAGTTTTTGCACAAAATTTTCCGGGGGCTGTTTTGGACATTTAATTAATGAGAAAAACTCCAGACTTTTGGAAAATGAAAATATATGGTATTATGTAGCTCGTGTCCAAAAATGAGCTGATTCCGAGTTAAAATGACCAAGTTATGACCGTTCTAATTTTTTGTGATTTTCTAACGAAAATCGCTATAAATGGAGTTCTACAACTCCGATTGCCACGAAATTTAAAATGGAGTATCACGTTAACATATATAAGGTTATGCCAAAAGATGGGCATTACTGGAGTTATGCACGAGGTAGCTAATTTCTTAAGCTACGCACTAGAAATTAATTTTTGAAAAATACCAAAGGAAGTTGGAAAATTATGGAAAAATAATTTTTGTGCATGAAATACATGTATATATGTTTGATCAAAGGATAGGAGAATAATTAACTGATTTGGTATTTTCGTGATACGGATATAGAATACAGCTTGCTGGATTATATAAATTGTGATTCCAGTTTCCTGGAGTGAAATGCAGTTTGATGAATTGAAAATTTTTGAATCCAGTTTACTGGATTGCAGTTTAGATTGCTGGATTAAGGTTTAAATTGATGGATTTGGAATTCAAGTTGCTGAATTATAAATTTGGTTGTTAGATATAGAATCCAGGGTGCTGGATTAGTGTTTGCCTTATTATATGTTAATGAATAATTTATGATATGAAAAGCGAGTGTTAAATCATAAGAGATATGATATAGTGATTGAATAATTATCAAAGGATGATAATTATATTGATGTGTTAAGTTATTATCTAATATTTGATTAAGTATTAGACAATATTATGGAATAAAGTATGTTATACTGATTAAAAGATAAATTTTATAACTGATAGGTCTTTCGTGAGTGATTAAATTAAATTGTGTTGTGGTAATCAACAATTCAGGCAAGTTTCTTTGTACTAAACTCTATTAAGAGTATTTTATTCAAGCTGATGGTTAATGATTGCTGATTGCCACTAAAATTGTATTCTGTACATCTTGCATGTATAAGTCAGGTATGAAAGGCTGATCACCTTCATTACCAGTTGGTCCAGAAATGTTTGTTCAGGTATAATACTTGTTCAGTCAAAAGTTTGTTCGTGCTAGTTCTCAATTATATTGATGAATTATAGCAAGCTCATTATTCATACTCTTCAATCATGATATATCGTTATATTGTTGTATATAAACTTGCTGGGCAACTTTCATGCTCACCCTTGCTATATCATGATAAAACATTGCAGATAAAGCAAATGCGTTGGGATACAGGAAAATGATAATGCCAAGTTCAGCTTGGGGCAATATATGTGATAACCCCGGATTTCGAATAATCCAAAATTTGAGAATAATTTTTTTTTAATTAATATTAATATTAATTATCAATTTTGTGACAAGTATCTGTGATACGAGTCTCGAGAAAGTCAATTTGTGTATTGACTAATAAATTTAGAGTAGAGTTGTGCTTAACAACTTTAGAAACCCTAACCCTAATTTTCGGATAAGGATTCGAAAGAAAATACAATTAAAAATAATTGTACTAATTATTGCGTATTTGTTCTATATGAGCTTAATGATCAATAATTGATCGGATAAGGTTTAATATTAGTAAAACCTGATAAGAGATTAGAAATCCTAATCTCAGTTGTAGAAAACCCTAATGTGTTGTAGAAAACCCTAATTGTACGCCGAAAACCCTAATTTTTAAAACCGGAAATTGTAAACCCTAATTAGGCAACCCTAATTTTTATTAGCATGCCTAAAGTATGTATTAAACTTAAATATGGTTAGAAATCTCTAATTATATTTTTGTATGGTAAGTTTCTATTTTAGAAACCCTAATTTTTATTTTAGAAAATTTATTAAACCCTAAATTGGACAATTGTGGGAACTAGAATTTTTAATACCTAAAGGGTTCAAAACTTAAACCCTAGATTTCTCAAACCCTAACCCTAAGGGTTTGCAACAAATGAAAAAAATCTAGAAATAAAAGGAAAAGACTAAAATACCCCTTTCTCATTTTTTTATGGTAACTTGTAGTTTTTTCTAGCACCTCTATTAGGTGACCAACTATGTTGACATTTTGACAATAAATCTCAGCCAAATCTGATCCCACATTGACACCTTGCAATTATACATATATATTGTATCTATTTTAGAGAATTAAAAGAGAGAAAAGTCTAGACTTTTGGCTCATTTGCTACCAAACCCTTAACAACTCTCTCTCTCTCCTTGACTCCGAAATTTCAAAGAAATTCAGTCACTTACCAAGCTCCTAGAACATCTAGATCAGTTAAGGAGAGTAAGAATCAAAGATTTGTCAAGAAAAGGTAAAACTCTAACTCATAGTTTGATCTTGTATGCTAAGAAAGATTTCGTGTTTATGTGTTTATATAAGTGTTAGAAGATATTTTATGATGATCTATGATGTTGTATCATAGATCCATAGCATCAAAGTTGATAAAAATTATGTTTTTCGAAAACTGTTCTTGAGCCGTTTCTGTACTCTGACAAGTAATGTCAGGAGATACAGATCTTTGCTCGTTTGTTGTTTTTGTTGTTTTAAACTTGCAATTAGTAGCCTGGTAGTAGGTATTTAATCTGTAGTTGGTATTACTGCTAAATGATGTCTGGATCGGGAGTTATTAACAGTCAAAACCCGTTGACCAGGGTTGACCAAGTGAATTTCTGGGCAGCCCAGAACGTTGAAATCAGGGTCTGACAATGTTTTTCAAGGTCTGTATCTGTCAAATGTTGTGTTGTTTGATGTTGTGTTTGTGACCAAGTTGTAGTCTGCTAGATTTAATACAATAATATGTCCTTAAATCGTTTAAACCATCATCGTAGCGATTTGAGTGGTTAGTCAAACTAGCTTACTCGTCATGATTATCTGTTTTCTAGAATTTCCAGAAAACGCATGAACACGGTTTCTGTCAGAGTTTGACCGGATTGTATCTTGTAGATATGTTGTTGTTAAACTGGTGTGTTGCTTTGTGAGTGTTCTTTGACATACGGTCTATAATGGTAAACCTTTAAATCACATAAAACACGATCAGAACATGGATTAAAATGAAGTTGAAAGTAGCAACTCGGTACTGATTAAGCCCAGAAAAACCCAGAATGGGTCTGACAGCTTCTTTGAAGCTCTAGATCTTGTCGTGTTGTTGTTGTTTGATCTAAGTGTGAGTTGCATGTTGTAGTGTTACATTTTGTCTATACGATCACACTTCAAACAAGTCCAGAAAAAATTTGAGCCGAGAATTATGGCCGGTCAAACAAGGCAGGTTGAGCTGCCGGCTGTCAGTGTTCTTGAGCTCAAGAACACCTACAGCGACGCTTTGTGTCGCTAAAGGCCTATAGCGACGGTTTTAATTAAATTATTTTCAGAATTTCCGAAAATTATTTAAAAAATAGAAATAAATTCTAAAAATTACCAAAAATGGTTTTAAAAATTATTTTAAATTATGAAAAATAATTTTTGACCAATTGGAATATTTTTCTTTAATATTTATTATTATTTAAATATTAAAGGTATTTAATTTATTTAATTAGTGTATTAAATAAATTAGAGAAAAATGATTTAATATTATGAAAAATCATTTTAAATAAGAATAATGTATTTAAAAATATTTTGAGTTATAAAATGAAACTTTTAATATTTTTGGAGAATTTTCATTAATAATTAAATATTAATGATATTATATTTATTTGATTATTAAATTTAAATAAATAAGTGAAAAATAATTTTAATGATTTAAAAATCATTTTAATTGAGAATAAAGTGTTAGAAAATATTTTAAATTATAAAATATAATTTTCAATAATTTTGAAGAATTTTCATTAATAAATTAATATTAATGATATTTGATTTATTTAATTATTATATTAAATAAATGAATTAAAAATGATTTTATTTGATTTAAAAATCATTTAAAAATGAGAAAAATAATTTAAAAATATTTTAAGTTATAAATTATGACTTTTAATATTTAGATAATAATTTCATTAATATTTATATATTAATGGTGATGATTAAAAATGATTTTAATTATTTTAAAAATCATTTTAGTAGAATATTGGTGATTTAAAAATATTTTAAGTTATTGATAATAACTTTAATATTTTGGAAAGTATGTTAATAATATTTTGATATTATTATATATTAATAATAATATGATTATTTGATAATTAAATCATTTAAAAATGATTTAAGTGTTTGAAAAATTATTATAAATTATAATAATTGTTTGATTAATAGTAAAAGCTTTTGAAAAATATTATTATTGATAATTGACTTATTTAAATTAATATTGAAGCTTAGAAACCAAGTTTAATTGACAATCAATGTGTTAATTGTCGGATAGGGTGACTAGAACACCGAGAATGGACCGAAGTCCAACTAGACTGATATAGTTAGATTTGTTAAGTGTTTATATAGGTTATAAACACTAATGTGGCTATGTGGTAATGTGTTTAGGAGAATTTTTACTGTGAATTACAGTGTTGTGTGTTATGTGGATATTGCGCTAATTTTTAGACCGATATTATTGGTTATAGGTCTTTCGAAAGCAGATAAGTATATTGTGTAGTTGTAATCAGCGGAAGAGGCAAGTTCACTAACTCAACCTTGAGTTATTTCATTCAAATATTATTGGTGGTTAATTATTGTTGATTAAGCCACGTCCAGGGATTTATTGTTGAAAGTAAATTTTCGAATTAGAAAATATATATTCATAGAATTATTGTTGTTGGATATTCACATCTGTAGAAGTTAGAATTGACAGTACAGATAATTCCTATTTATTGTCAAATTATTATGAGAAATGTCTTAGCTAATTATTCTAGCTAGACGAAAAATTTGTTTGAACTTGATAGGTTAGAGAAGAGAATTCAGTTATTATTGATAGGTCGATGCCAATTATTCCGGCTAGATCGAGAAGCAAATAGAATTTGAAATCATAGTATTTCGTTGTAAAGTCAAAATCTTGATTCTAAGACTGAGAAGAACAACATTTTATATAAAGAGAACATTTTGTTGGTCGTGAATTCGACCTTTGCGCGCATTTTGAGTATTATGCATAATATAGGGTACAAAGAGTTGGCTGGCTCTGAGTACTTGCAGAGGGGTATGATTTAATCTTTATGGTTATCTGATACACCTGAGTATTTATCAAAGTAAATCTTTGATATCTACCCAAGAAAATAAAGTTCAAGATCTTGTGTGATCACTCAGTATAAATCTGGAGAAATATTTCATTCGTAAAATTGATTCTAAATTATTCACTAGAATATTGTGTAGAAACTTTGAAAGCGTTGTACTCTTTCATTAGTGAATTTTTATGTTGTATAGAATACGAGAAAATTTGTTATTGAATAACGATTTGTTCAGCTATTTCAAAGTTCCCCGAACTTTGGTTTCATTCTACCAAAATAGATAGTCTGTTGTTTTGAATCCTTATACATTTATTGTATGTATTAACTTGCGGGGCAAATTAGTTGCTCACCCTTGCTAAATAAAATTTTTCAGCTAGGGGCGAAGTTGCAGGAGGTGCTGTGAAGCAGGACAAGGGAAAAGGCGTAGTTATAAATTAATTGTGTTGAATATATTTATTATGTTATATTGTAAACCCTTTTTGTATATCTAAAGGATATGTTTGTAAAGTTAAGGTTAGAGAACCTGGGTAATGTATTGAGAAACTCTGATAAAAATTTATGTAAAATACTATCTATATATATTATGGGTAGTTAAATGTTATTTATATTGTGGATCGTGAACACCAAAATCGGGAGTCAGGTAACCCAGATTTGGGGGTGTCACAATATATGCAGCTATTTTGTAATAGAATAGTTGATAATAATGTTATATGTTAGAAAGTTTATGAATTGTGTTTAAGTTAAGGTTACTTGACCTTGGGGTAATGTTTAAAGTGTAATGTATAAACAATTTATGTTTATATCTTCCGCAAACAGTTATAGAAATAGTATACCGGATCCACGGCGATTTGGGGCCTGGATTCGGGGCTGCTACATTATGTGTCTTTATTATTCTACTGACGTGTACTAATCAACTTAATTGTGTTATGTAGATGTCAGGTGTAAATGGAATGCATTTAGATGTACGAGCAGTCAGTGAAGAATCGGTTAACCAAATAGAGGTTATACCAAACCCCATAGTGGCAAGGCCCAAAGTAGTTGTCATTGAGTCTGGAGACTCAGAGGATCCCGACCTCATGTCAGTATGGTATGATAAAAGAGGAGATGGAGGTATTGTCCTTCAACCCGATAGCAATAGCAGCAGAGATGGTTCCGAGGGAGTCAATGATGTAACTGTTTATGTCAGTGTTGGATACAAATATCCATTACTGTCAAGAGGTTAAGGAGCAGAAGACAGAGCTCCAAGCTGGCATAGAGGACAAGACCGATGTGGAGTCTATGTGGGAAAAGGAGTATGACGAGAGGATTTTGGCCAAGGACAAAGTCCATGAACTGAAACATGAGGTTTTTGAGCTAAAGGAGGAGCTAAAGACCAAACATCAGAAGATAGGGAGAATGTCCTATATTCATAGGAGTTCTCATACAGATTTCCAGCAGCAAGTTGCTGGTTATCCCGTAGAGGCAGGGCAGACGCGACATACTATCAACCATGATATTATTGCCGGTCTTGCCAAGGAAGATTTTGATAATGCCCTGAGACAGATGTAATCTATTAGTGGATAGAGTAGTGTAGGTATGTAAATATTATGTACTTAGTAGTGATGTAAAACCCTCTTTTGTATAACAAAGGGTAGTCTTTTGTAAATCCCAATTTTGGAAAGCAATAACGAAAAAGTAATGTAATCAGCTTCAGTTGTGTAATGTAAACGATGTAGTATTATACTATAATGAATGAATGAATATAAGCCTTTTTATAGAACATAATGAGCAATGGATGTTGAAGTTATTGTTTAATATCGAATAATAACTAACTAATAAGCAAGGAATAATAACGTAATGTGTTATTTATTGTAACAGTAAAATGTCGTCGAGAAGAGTACAATGAAACCAAGGAACTAATGTAAATCAACAGGAGGGAGGTCCAGTTAACCCCATGCAGGAGTTTGTTAATCTTTTAACAGTCGCATTCAATAGAACTGGGGTTAATATCCCCGTAAATCCAGGAGTAGCACGAGCTACTACCTTCAAGCATTTTAAGAGTGTGGGTCCACCGGAGTTTAAAGGAACTACGGAACCTATCGAAGCTCAAACGTGGGTAAAAGAAATCGAGAAGGCATTTGTGATAGCAAATGTTGATGAGGCTCAGAAGGTTGCCTTTACAATCTACATGATGAAGGGAGATGCCAACTTTTGGTGGGAAGCCAATTAATTAGGCTAGGGCCGGGATAGAGAATCTGACGTAGGTGAGGTTCAAGGAGATATTCTTCAAGAACTACTTTCCCACGAGCATGTAGGGAATGATGGAGATGCGGTTTCTCGAGTTAAAACAAGGGGACATGTCGATTCCCCAATACGCCGCTATGTTTAATGAACTTGCGAGGTTCGCTCCACATCAAGTGGATACCGAGGTTAGGAAGGCGCGATGGTTCGAGAAGGGCTTGAAACCCTGGCTCTATAACTATATTTATGTGTTCCAAAGTACATCATTTGGGACCATTTTAGAAAAGGCAATAATCACCGAGGGTAGTAGTGAGGCTCTGAGCCAATACCACAAGGATAAGAAGAACAAAGGGAAAGTGGATGGGGGAGTGAAAATAGAAAGATCTAGTGGAAGTGGCGAGGGACAGAAGAGGAAGGCGTTCAACTATGGGAATATCAGAGTGAAGCAAGGGGACCCAAAAAGGAGGATGGAGGCCTGTAAGACCTGTGGGAAGACTCATTTAGGAGTCTGTCTCAAGGGAAAGGCCGTATGCTACAACTGTGGACAAGAAGGGAACATCTCGCCTAACTGTCCAAGTCCAAAGAAGAACCATGGATGCTTTGTGTGTGGGTCAACTGACCACATGGCAAAGAATTGCCCGAAGAAGGGGACAGACGGGAACCGGGGCACTAATGGTGGTAAGTTAGCTATTAGTGATCCAATGCAGCTGAGTAGGCCGATTGGCCATACCTTTAACATGACAGTCCAAGATGTAGTTGCATCAGGGGACGTCGTCGCAGGTATTATTCCGATCAACGACATAAATGCTTACGTACTGTTTGATTCGGGTGCTACTTGTTCGTTTATAGCATGTGATTTTGCTAGACGATTAAGATTACTTCGCGAAAAGTTGCCTATACCTTTAAATATTAAGGTAACAAATGAAGAAATAATTCCTATTGAAGATGTTCATAAGAGTTGTTGCGTAGACATATGAGGTTGTAAATTATCGGTAGGTTTGATATCGATAAAGTTGGGACAATTCGATGTAATTCTCGGAATGGATTGGTTGGTAAACTATGGGGCAATTATAGATTGTCAAAAGAAATGTGTGAACCTTAGAACGTTAAAACAACCTCAGGTAGTATTTTACGGGAATAGATCACCGGGAAGTTCGTGTTGTCTAACCATGACATAAACTAGGAAATTATTGAGGAAGGGGTGTGTAGGTTATCTGTGTCATGTTGTTGATACCCAGAGTGTGGTAGCAACCATGGAAGAAATACTTATAGTTAGAGAATTGGTCGATGTATTTCCGACTGAATTACTAGGTCTTCCACTGGATTGGGAAACCAAGTTTGTAATAGACATCATGCCAGGATCAGCACTAAATTCCAGGGCACCGTTTCGTATGGTGCCAGTAGAGATGATAAAATTGATGGTACAGTTACAAGAATTGTTGGACAGGAAGTACATACAGCCGAGTGTTTCACCGTGGGGAGCACCGATACTGTTTGTCAAGAAGAAGGATGGATCGTTAAGACTTTGTATCGACTATAGAGAGTTGAAAAAGTTAACGATAAAGAATAAATACCCATTGCCCAGGATCGATTATCTTTTTGATCAGTTGAAAGGGGCTAAGTATTTTTCTAAAATAGATTTAAGAATGGGGTATCATCAGTTGAAGGTTAGGAAGGAAGATGTACCAAAGACAGCCTTCAGGACTCGTTATGGTCATTACAAGTTTTTGGTGATGTCATTTGGGTTAAGTAATGCACCAGCTGCATTTATGGATATGATGAACATAGTGTTCAAACAATATTTGGACAAGTTCGTCGTGGTATTTATCGATGATATTTTAGTCTATTCTAAGACGCCAGAAGATCATACTGAACACCTAATATTAGTGTTGGAGACACTAAGGAAGGGGAAGTTATATGCGAAGTTCACTAAGTGTGAATTTTGGTTAGAGAAGGTGCAGTTTTTAGGTCATGTTATTGACCATGAGGAAATTTCGATAGATCCAGCGAAGGTAGAAGCCGTGATGAATTGGGAACAACCGAAAACGCTGACTAAGGTGCGGAGTTTCTTAAGGTTAGTGGGATACTATCGGAGATTCATCTAGGATTTTTTGAAGATGGCTACTCCGTTGACTAACTTGACAAGGAAGACAGTAAAATATGCGTGGGAAGGATAAATGCGAAGACAGTTTTTGAGAACTGAAGAAGAGGTTGAGTGAAGTGCCTGTTTTGTCATTACCCGATGACACAGGAAATTTCATAGTTTATAGCGATGCTTCGCATAAAGGACTTGGTTGTGTGCTCATGCAGTATGGCAAGGTCATTGCGTATGCATCAAGGCAATTAAAGGATTATGAGAAAGTTTACCCTACTCATGATCTGGAACTGGTCGCAGTAGTTTTTGCTCTAAAGATATGGAGACATTATCTTTATGGAGAAAAATGTGAGATATACACGGACCACAAGAGTCTAAAATATATCTTCACACAGAAGGAGTTGAATATGAGACAGAGGAGATGGCTAGAGTTGATAAAGGATTATGATTGTGAAATCTTGTAACACCCTGGAAAAGCCAATGTAGTTGTCGACGCCTTAAGTAGGAAGGGTTGGGAGAAGTTGTTTATGTTAACGGCTCAAACTGAGTTAATAACAGAGATGGCTAGGATGGAAATAGAAGTGAAGTAGCCGAGAGAATTGAAGAAGATGTTGTTTGCAACAGAGATTCAATCTACCATTGTAGAAAGAGTCAAGGAGGTGCAACTCAAAACTGATGAGTGTGATAGAGTAAAGGAGCGGCTAACCAATGAAACAGATACTAAGTATAGTCTTGATAATGAGGGATTATTAAGATTTAAAGGAAGAATATGGGTTCTAAATGAGACGAAATTAAAGGAGCATGTATTACAAGAGGCTCACAGTTCGAGGTTTTTGATTCATCCTGAGAGTACTAAGATTTATAAAGACCTTCGACAGAGTTTTTGGTGGTCGAACATGAAGAGAGAGATAGTTGAGTATGTGAGTAGGTGCTTGACTTGTCAGAGAGTTAAGGCTGAACATCAATGACCAAGTGGCTTGCTACAGTCATTGGAGATTCTGGAGTGGAAGTGGGAGCATATCACGATGGACTTCGTGGTGGGACTTCCAACTACAACGAAAGGGTATGATGTGATTTGGGTAATAGTAGACCGGTTGACGATGTCGGCTCACTTTTTTCCAATTAGGGTCAGGTATAACTTAGATCAGTTAGCTAGATTTTATGTTCAGGAAATAATTTCCAGACATGGAGCACCAGTATCGATTGTGTCAGATCGTGACCCACGATTCACATCGAACTTTTGGAGAAGTCTACAAGAGCAGTTAGGAACGCAGTTGAAGCTGAGTATGGCATATCATCCACAAACTTATGGACAGAGTGAGAGAATAATTTAGATGTTAGAAGATGTGTTAAGATCTTGCGTCATGGATTTCAAGGGTGATTGGGATGATCATCTACCATTAGTAGAGTTTGCATATAATAATAGTTATCATGCAAGCATATGTATGCCGCCTTACGAAGCTTTGTATCGGAGGAAGTGCATAACACTATTGTATTGGGATGAAGTGGGAGAAAGCTAAATGCTAGGATCAGAATTGGTGCAGTAAACAGCGGATATGGTGAAGTTAATACGAATGCGTCTCATTGCAGCTCAAGATAGACAAAAGAAGAATGCGAACTTGCATCGTGAAAATAGGGAGTTTGAAGTAGGCTCTTACGTATTTCTAAAGGTAGCTCCCTGGAAAGGAACGATACACTTTGGAAAGAAGGGAAAATTAAGTCTAAGGTTTATAGGACCTTTTGAAGTGTTAAAACGGGTAGGTGAGGTAGCTTATATGATAGCATTACCTCCAGACTTAGAACGAATACATAACGTGTTTCATATATCGGTATTGCGTCCTTATAAGCCGAATTATAAACACATAATAGAGTATGAGCCTATTCATATTGAGAAAGACTTAACATACGACGAGACACCGATTCAAATTGTCCATAGGAAAGAACAAGTTCTACGGAATAAAGTTATACCTCCCGTGAAGGTGATATGGAAGAACCACGATGTAGAAGAAGCAACGTGGGAATTGGAAGAAAAGATAAGGAAGGATTACCCTCAGTTGTTTGAATAATAAGAGGCGAGATTCTGGGGACATAATCTTTATAAGTGGGGAAGAATGTAACGATCGAGAAATTCAGATCCTTTGTAAAAAAAATTTAATAATGAATAAAATAATATTATTTGTTATTTTTATGTGTTAGTAAGATGAATGTTGTTCTATAACCTAGAAATCTCGAAACGTCGTAGTATTTTAACTACATTAGAGAATTAAAGTTTTTGAATTTCCAAGACGAAAATAAAAGTTTTTCGAGAAATTTTTCAACAAACACTATTCATCGATTTCCGCTCAGGAATTATTTTTGAACTTCCGAGAAATACGTAACGTTATAATATCAAGGTGAGATAGATTATGTAATAATAATCTAAGTATAGAAAACGCAATATTTTGCATACAGACTTAATTAAAGAACGTTAAGGATTAAAAATAAAATGAATGGAATAGTGGATCTTGTATGAAGTGCAAGTCCAATATGCATTAAGGGATAAGCCCAAGTTATGGTAAGGATTAGCCAAGTATTGGTTAATATGAAGCCGAAGTAAAGTAATGCAAGCCCAATATGAATAAGCTAAGTTAGTTAACTTAAGCCAATGTAATGATCCAATGAGTAAAGCATGATCTATGGATCAACCCATGTTGATATGGGTTATCTTGGTGAGAAAGAACTTTGTGTGATGCCCAAGAACTTTAAGTAATGACCAAGTATAGGATAAGTGTTGTGCTTAGCAAGTAATAAATAGTAAGGAGGTGACTTAAGGTGGTGGGATGTGCTATTGACCATAATGCCCTCACTTTGGCTTTTCTATAAATAGAAGGCTAGGATTTTCATTTGTTTTTTGTTAATTTTCATCCAAGCAAATCAACTTATTGGTTAGATAGATTAAACACTTTTAAGACAAACATCCTTTGTTAGATTTTCAAAGAAGAAGAAGACTAGTTCATCAAGGGTAAGACTCTTGTCTAATAATCTTTATGTCTTTCATTATAGGGTGATAAGAGAAGTGTATTCTAATAAGCATGAATGTTAAGAACATGTTAGAATTGATTAATGAATGAACTTAAGCTGAATAAGTCATGAATAAGTAAGATAAACCTAAATAAGTATGAACTTATGATGAACTTGTCATATGATTGCCATATGAAGTTAGTATGTTGATAAAATGTGAGAATGTTGATTAAAGGACTTAAATCTATAATAAGTCATAAGGAATGAAAATTTGTAGTTTATAAGTTATTAAGTCATGAACTTATAAATAATAAGCCAAAACATAACTTGAAAATAAGTTGATGTATTATGAAGTTAAAATGTTCATTTGATGGTTAGAATCCATTTAGAATGATAATCATATCGTTAATAATGAAATTTTGCCCAAATTCACGCGATTGGACGATAATCGTCGAATTCATGAAATTCTCAGAATAGAAGTCGAATTTTGTGTTTGAACTCAGAAACATTGGTTTTCGATGTAGGCAAGTAATATTTGGCATTATAAAGTTGTGGACTCAAAAATGACCGGATTCTGACTTAGAATGAAGAAACGAGCGTTGAACGTTCATGAACATTTATCGTTTTCGTTAAAAATAAACTAAAAGGTGAATTTTTAGCAAACGAAGTCAAATAGATAAAATTCTTTCATGAACATATAGAGTATGTAATTTGTTAACCGTAAGCTTTTGAACGAGCCAATTTGGACTTATAACGAAGAAGTTATTATGAGTTCGGGAAGTTTGCAAAATTAAAAGTCTGTAAAAATTTTCTGGCGCACAGAGTTGGCACCGCGGCTCCAACCCAAGGTATATTAGTGGCGCTACAGCGCCATATACAGTGCATGTACCTACTGAAGTTTCGCGCCGCAGCGCGACATGTAACTCTAAGACTCGCACCGCAGCGCCGAGTCCGATCATCAGCCATTGTAGAGTGGTGCCGCAGTGCAGCATAGAGAAGGAAGGGTGGCGCCGCAGTGCCAGCCCTAGGGTTTTGACATAGAAGGAATTTTACAAATATGAAATAAATGGTAACTCATTAGTAATGAACTAAAGAACTTAATGAAGCATTGTAAGATATTGATAAAACATAATTATGTTGCCTAAAGGTTAAAGATAGTAATCAAACATGCATGTAATGTGAAGATAAGAACGACGTAATGAAAAGCTGAAATCAATAATAACAAATCTAAGTCATGTTTAGATTGAGAAAAAGGGTAAGATTCATTAGGAACCATGTATGTTCATTCATGACCTAACGTGTTATGTGATGTTATCATTACTGTAGAGGCTTAAAGACTTAAATGAGAATGTATTATTAGCTGTAGCAGACGCTAAAGGCAAGCATTCTAACCCTTGTTCCAGTTCAATCTGGACAAGCTTTGTAATCCGTGTATTCTTACACATAAAGTATTGTATGATGAAGTCAAAGCCAATTCTTTCGGCTAGACTTATATTATGTTTCTATCAAAGCATGGTTAATGTTTACCAAGTTATATGGGTGTGGTTTTCAAACGAAGACTGAGTATGCTAAAATGTTTTGTCATCAAACAACAGGCACGTGAGGTTGCCACAACTTAAACGTACATGCGTTTAATGAATATAGTATTAATCAACATAGAGTACTATAGGCTGATCACCTAGACGTGCTCGTAAGTATGTCGGACATACGAACTTAGTGCCGTGATGTCCTTTTCAAAAGAACTTATGAAATGCTCAAGGTCTTGGACCAGAATTAATGTTTTACTGAATATTGTTGTTGTAAAACGTTTTGAAGAAAAAGAAGTGCTATTTTGAAATATCAATAGTACTTCGTAACTATTGTTCAGTTATTGAAGATATATGATTCTTATGTTTCAAGCATGTTGTTTATTTGAATTGTTGTACTTGCTGAGCTTGTTATGCTCACTCTTACTTGAACCCTATAAACACAGCTAAGATCGAATGGACCAAAGGCTCCGGTAAGGATAAGGGAAAAGCGAAGACGAACCCATATAATACTTATGTAATAGTATAGGGTAAATGATTGTAATATATTTGCTATTATGACAAGAACAATGTAATGGTTATAAAGAACCTGGGGAAATGTTAATATTATTTTGATTATATAGAAGACATATTCATTCTATTGAGGCTTTTCAATTGAATGTATGTGTGAATGGTAGTACCGTGTAGCACCATCTGTCAGGTTGGAAGATACCTGGATTTGGGGGCGTCACGTAAACATCCTTTTCCTAAGGATCGTTTGTTAACATAATCGTCATTAGTTAAAACCTCATGTCTAACTATGATTTCAATCTTTCGGGTCATCACATTTACCCCTTCTTCACAGAGGTTCTGGAGAATTGTCCGATCTTATATCAGCGAAACAACGCTCCCGAACCCCTAAGGAGGCTTGACATAGAGGTTATGGAGAACCGTTCGACCTTATATCACCATAACAGCTCTCTTGATCCAATAGGGAGGCTTTAAATAGAGGTTCCGGAGAACTATCCGACCTTATATCGCCGACCAAGGTTGTAAGACCCCAAATTATTAATAAATAAAATTTAATTTCCTCTATTTATTATTTTGAAATAGTAAGGGTTGATTTGATTAATGTGGATAGTTATGGGTAAAATAAGCAAATATTTCAAAATAAGCAAGTGGTTATAAAATATTCATTGTTGTCGGGAATATTCGTTTGGTCGTGGAATATTCTTGCTGTCGGGGAATATTCGTACGACGACGCAGTGTTTTGTGGGCCACATAACGAAAAACGATTGGATGAAGAAAACGACAAATATAAGTTGTTTAAAAATAACGGCGTAGTTGTTACCGTTAATACTGTTAAAATACTCGGTGGTTAAAACACAGTAGCACACGGTATTGTACTAATTATTGATTCTTACGTAAGAAGGCACTACTCAATAATGGTTACAGTAATTACTATTCAGTATTTTATTTTATTGATTCAATAATTGCTGCATTGATATTTTATATTACTGTTGTTTCAATAAATTGTCATTACACAGTATTTTCCATTATCGAAGCAATAATTCATATTATCTAAATAATATTATTAGATAACATTATTGGCAATGTCTAGAAATTTCTGTCTAAGAAGAGGTTTGGTCACCTAATTGCGCGCCAGTACGAAGAAATTTTTATTGGAAAGCCCCCCTTTTCCTGGGAACGGTTTGGTTGCCAGTACTGTGATTCTGTAATATTATTTGTGAATAATTAATTATTGATTTATATGATGTAGAAAATATTGATTTTATGTTGATATAGATGAAAAAAAATTTTAATGTGACAATTGTTAAAAATTAATATTTTATCTTTTTCTGATAAAATAATTCATTTAAATATATTATTTTAATAATATATTAATGGTGATATTTTTATAATGAATGTGGGATATATGAGTATATGAGGAGGAAGAGTATTTTTGTGACATTAAATGTTTAACACATATTTTGTGTGTTGGTGGACACAATTATTGACCGAAATTTGATTATAGCCTATAAAATTGTCCGTTTGTAGATTTCGGTCAATTTCTATTTGGAATTTGGAAAAACTTTCTTCTGCAAATTTGTAGATAATTGAATATCCTATAAAAAATCGCGAGATTCGAATTTTCTGATAAAATGGCTATTTATTATGAATTATTGAAATTCCGAAGCTCCGAAATAATTGATTTTTGGAAGTTTTAATTATTTTTATTATGAAAAACGTTTTTGTCATTAAAGGTGGGTCTTGCATGTGATGAAAATGCTGAATTTCAGATCCTTAAAAGTGGGCGTAGGAATTGTAATATTAATATTAATATTTTATTAAATTTTCTACTTTGGTGTTCTAATCATTTTCCTATAAATATGGTGCTTAGGCTAGAATTGAAAATCACACTAGAAACTGAAGTTTTCTCTCTCAATATTATCGAGCGTATTCTTGTGAGTATTTTGAGTATACTTTGAGTATTGCTATACGGTGCAAGTTCAAGTCATAGCCTATATCCTGTGTTTCAACAAGAAGTACTGTCTTTCGAGGTAAGGGATGTTATTTTATTCGAAAATGATATTATTTCTTCAATATCATTATGCCGAATTATTGGTTGGAAATTCTTATCAAATTTAGAACTTTTTCATATCAGGGTTATTATTCATGAGTTACTATTCATTAGTTACTATTCACGAGTTACTATTCACGAGTACTATTCATGAAGCATGATGATGTTTTTTGTGAAATTTCTATCTTTTGGTGTTGGAGTTACTATTCACGTATACGGCACTATTCACGAATACGTCACTATTCACCGAAAAATGAAATTTCTTCTTTTCGTCCAGAATATCTATTATGAATACTAGCTTTGTTTGTATCCATGTTTTGATCATTCTTAAATTTTACTCCACTATGATTATTTATGAGGTATTTTTGGACATGAGATAGCTGAAATACGAATCCTTAATATTTATTCTTTTGTTTCACTGGATTCGTTTCCTTTAAAATATTTTTCATCATCCTCAGTCCTAAATGATGATATAACTGAATATCTTTGGCCTATAGTGCAAAGATGAATGATTTCTTGAAGAATATCTTTGGCCCGTAGTGCAAAGATGAACAAGTGTTGAGATGAACATTACCGACTGATTAATATCTTTGGCCTGTAGTGCAAAGATGAACAGGTGTTTAGATGAACATGACTAACTGATGAATATCTTTGGCCTGTAGTGAAAAGATGAATATTTGATTCCAGATATATATTGATTGATGTTACAGGGATAAAATATCGACGATGAACTTTTAAATTCATTTATAGAAGATAGTAGTTTGCATTCTCTACTTAACTCTTCTAATGAATTATTATTTCCGCTGCGAAGATTGATTTTAAAACTGGTTGTCTATTGTATTCTATTAGATTTTCCTTGTTGAGGACTAACGATAATTTGTTCTATATTATCTTAGACATAATGTTCTTTACTGGGTTAGTTGAGCTCACCCTTTTTCTTTTTGTTCCATTTTTCTTCTCAGGAGGCGAGAATGTAGCGAGTACTAGTCGGGGTATGGAATGAAGGTTCTAGAGAGAGTTGTTTAGTAGTCCTCACCATTTTTGTAAAATAATGTATCAATAATTATGATGGGGATTTATTTGCGTGTGGATATTGTCTAGACGACAATATCTGTATTTAAACTCACAGTTTATATGTTGTAATAATAAAGTTGTAGTTATTTCTGTACCATGTATTTGGCGACTCAGAATGGGTTGGATGGAATGGACCTATTTTGGGGGCGTCACAGTTGGTATCAGAGCTTAGGGATATGATCTCTGGCGGAGATCGGGGAATAGAACTAGGAGGGGAGAGACGAGTAAATCCTTCGCTAGTGTGTCCTACCTAAGCTTATTTGTTAGTTGGTCAGTATATAGGGATATTATGTGATATATTGATTTCCTTAATTAACCCTTGTTTTATGACAGTATTTGAGAATGTCGACTGAGAATATTAACAGTAGAAATGAGACTGTGGAGACGCCTGTACTCACCAACGAAGAGAACGTGCAACAGGCTGACAATGTACCTCCTGTGAACAACACCACTGAGCAGATGATGAACGAGGGGATGTTTAGAAGCTTTTTGTAGTTCATGCAAAATCAGACGAGGGAGACTCGGGTTCAAAATACAGGAGGAAATGATATCAATTCACGGGTGGTCACAACCAAGCAGTTCAAAGAGTTGGGACCACAAGAATTCTAGGGAAAGTCGGATCCGATTAAGGCGGAGACGTGGGTCAAACAAATTACCAAGATATTCGATGTCTTGGGATGCACGGAGGAACAGAAAGTTCCATTTGCTACTTTTATGTTCCGTAATGAGGCAGATTACTGGTCGGAATCTGTGAAACGTACCCATCCAGCTGCACTCAGAATGTCATGGGAGACGTTTTAGAAACAGTTCAATGACAAGTACTTCCCTGAAAGTATTCGTCATATGAAGAAAGTGGAGTTTATTAGACTAGAGCAGAATAACATGACGGTGTCCCAGTACGAGGCGAAGTTCGCGGAGTTATCCATGTTTGCACCTCATTTAGTGGAGAATAAGGAACGTATGACGCGGATATTTCTGAGAGGTTTGAACCCCGGCATACGTCAGTATCTCATTTCTCATAAATTTTCTCTCTATTCAGATGTTGTCAATAGGACTCAGTTGTTAGAGTGAGATAACGAGTACGTTCAACCGAGGGACCATAACCGGGATCATACCCAAAGATAGCAGTAATCAGAATAACGATAACCAGCGGAGAAAGAAGAATACGGACAAAGGCGGTAACCACTCTGGTGGTAATCGTGGCCATGAAAATAGAAGAAGCGAGTCGGGAGGAGATTTTAAAAAGAGGAGATTCAATAATGACACTACGAAGACGTTAGCACCAGCAGCAACTGGTTTTAAGGGAGGAGAACGACCACCGGTCGTATGTTATAAATGTGGAAAAGAGGGACACATCAGCCCAAACTGTCCACAATAGTTCAAGGTATGCTATAATTGTGGAAATGAAGGGCATATCGCTCAAGATTGTACGGTATCGAAACCCAGTCCAGCGGGAATGATGACTCAAAAGGATGTCCCAGAAAAGTCAAAGTCAATGGTTCCTGGAAGAGCGTTTGTCGTGACTGGTCAAAATACGAGGAACCCGAACGAAGTTAGCACGGGTTAGTTAATTATAAATTCTTGCAAAGTTTATACCTTACTAGATACCGGTTCTACCCATTCTTTTATCTCTCTTGCTTGTGCTCAATGTTTGAACTTGACTACGGAGAAATTAGACTTTGACCTATTTATGGAGACTCCGTTAGGAGAAACTTTCATTACATCCGTTGTTTAGAAATCTTGCTTGATTCAGGTTGGCACTATTACATTACCTGTTAACCTTATTTCTATATAGATATTTGCTTTTGATGTGATTTTAAGGTTAACTACTCATCATGCCGAAATTGATTACTTTCGTAAGGTTGTTAGTTTTCATATTCCTAAGCAACCTGTTATTCGAATTCAAGCAATCAAACCATTGTACTCAAACATTTTTATATCAAGCCATGAGGTCATTCGTTTATTACGGATGTCAAGTTTTCTTAGTCCATGTTATGGATTTGAATAAAGACACGTCCGATTTGAATAATATTCCTGTTGTTACTGATTTTTCCTACCGTATTTTCTGAAGAATTTCTTGGCTTACTCCCAAAACCTGATATTAAATTTTGTTTTGACTTTGAACCCGGTAGAAAACCCATTTCTAAAATCTCATATCGAATGGCTCTTATTGAACTTCGGGAGTTAAAAATTCAACTATAGAATTTGGTACCTGAGCCTTTATCTGGTGACTTCCTTTGTGGAATGCACCGAAGCCAGACTCTTCGTAGGGGACAATATTCGTGCGATAGTAAACTGATAGGTGTCATTGTAACATGCTATCCAAGGTTGGGATATGAGTCACAGTTAAGAACAACCTATGTCGGTAATCGAAATACGTAGCTTTCTAGGCTTAGTTGGTTATTATCGGAGATTCGTTGAAGGATATTCTCGAATCGCTATTCCATTAATGCAGCTGACTCGTAGAGATACAAAATTCGAATGGAGCAAGGAATGTGGGAAGAGCTTCGAAGAACTCAAGAGGAGACTCATTTCAGCACATGTTCTGACCATGCCATCCTGGAAAAACGAACATGGTAGCTGACGTGTTGAGTAGAAGATCGTATACAAGTATGAGTACGATATTGTCAAAGACTCATTTCGTATAATTTATAAATAATAGAGATGGAGATGAAAACTCTAGGTACCCACGTGATGATATACGAGTATAATCGACTTTAATCGATAAAGTTAAAGTTGTTCAAGCTACACACCAGAGCTGATGAATTTGAAGAAGGAGGTGCAAGAAGTTGTTATTTCAAAAGCAAGAATATTCGAGGTGAGGAAAGATCAAACCTTAGATTTATTAATTCATTTGAAATTCTCGATCGAATAGGAACTGTGGCCTATAGACTCGTTTTACCACCAAGTATGACGCGTGTTCATAACGTTTTTCACGTATCGATGTTACGTAAATATGTGGACGACACGAACCATGTTATTGAGTTAGAATCGGACGAGATAGCCGAAGACTTAACGTATGAAGAGGTACCTGTCAAGATTTTGGATAGGAAGGAACATGTCCTACGCACGAAGGTCATACCACAAGTTAAAGTTTTGTGGAGAAACCATGCTATTGAGGAAATGACATGGGAGTTGGAAACGGAAATAAAAGCGAGTTATCCTCATCTTTTAGAAACACCAGGTACGTACGTCAATTTCGAGGATGAAATTTCATAAGGTGAGGAGGTTATAAGACCCCAAATTATTAATAAATAAAATTTAATTTCTTCTATTTATTATTTTGAAATAGTAAGGGTTGATTTGATTAATGTGGATAGTTATGGGTAAAATACGCAAATATTTAAAAATAAGCAAGTGGTTATAAAATATTCATTGTTGTCGGGGAATATTCATTTGGTCGTGGAATATTCTTGCTGTCGGGGAATATTCGTACGATGACGCAGTCTTTTGTGGGCCCCATAATGAAAAGCGATTGGATGAAAAAAACGACAAATATAAGTTGTTTAAAAATAACGGCGTAGTTGTTACCGTTAATACTGTTAATATACTCGGTGGTTAAAACACAGTAGCACACGGTATTGCACCAATTATTGATTCTTACGTAAGAAGGCACTACTCAATAATGGTTACAGTAATTACTATTCAGTATTTTATTTTATTGATTCAATAATTGCTGCATTGATATTTTATATTACTGTTGTTTCAATAAATTATCATTACACAGTATTTTCCATTATCGAAGCAATAAATCATATTATCTGAATAATATTATTAGATAACATTATTGGCAATGTCTAGAAAGTTCTGTCTAAGGAGTGGTTTGATCACCTAATTGCGCGCCAGTACAGAGAAATTCTTATTGGAAAGCCCCCTCTTTCCTGGGAACGGCCTGGTTGCCAGTAGTGTGATTCTGTAATATTATTTGTGAATAATTAATTATTGATTTATATGATGAGAAAAATATTGATTTTATGTGGATATAGATGGAGAAAATTTTTAATGTGACAATTGTTGAAAATTAATATTTTATCTTTTTCTGATAAAATAATTCATTTAAATATATTATTTTAATAATATATTAACGGTGATATTTTTATAATGAATGTGGGATATATGAGTATATGAGGAGGAAGAGTATTTTTGTGGAATTAAATGTTTAACACATATTTTGTGTGTTGGTGGACACAATTATTGACCGAAATTTGATTATAACCTATAAAATCGCCCGTTTGTGGATTTCGGTCAATTTCTGTTTGGAATTTGGAAAAACTTTCTTCTGGAAAGTTGTAGAGAATTGAATATCCTATAAAAACTCGCGAGATTCGAATTTTCTGATAAAATGACTATTTATTATAAATTATTGAAGTTCTGAAGCTCCGAAATAATTGATTTTTGGAAGTTTTAATTATTTTTATTAGGAAAAACGTTTTTGTCATTAAAGGTGGGTCTTGCATGTGATGAAAATGCTGAATTTCAGATCCTTAAAAGTGGGCGTAGGAATTGTAATATTAATATTAATATTTTATTAAATTTTGTGCTTTGGTGTTCTAAGCATTTTTCTATAAATAGGGTGCTTAGGTTAGAATTGAAAATCACACCAGAAATTGAAGTTTTCTCTCTCTATATTATCGAGCGTATTCTTGTGAGTATTTTGAGTATACTTTGAGTATTGATATACGGTGCAAGTTCAAGTCATAGCCTATATCCCGCGTTTCAACTAGAAGTATTGTCTTTCGAGGTAAGAGATGTTATTTTATTTGAAAATGATATTATTTCTTCAATATCATTATGCCGAATTATTGGTTGGAAATTTTTATGAAATTTGGAACTATTTCATATCAGGGTTACTATTCATGAGTTACTATTCACGAGTACTATTTATGAAGCATGATGATGTTTTTTGTGAAATTTCTATCTTTTGGTGTCGGAGTTACTATTCACGTATACGGCACTATTCACGAATACGTCACTATTCACAGAAAAATGAATTTTCTTCTTTTCGTCCAGAATATCTATTATGGATACTAGCTTTGTTTGTATCCATGTTTTGATCATTCTTGAATTTTACTCCACTATGATTATTTATGAGGTATTTTTGGACATGGGATAGCTGAAATACGAATCCTTAATATTTATTCTTTTGTTTCACTAGATTCGTTTCCTTTAAAATATTTTTCATCATCCTCAGTTCTAAATGATGATATAACTGAATATCTTTGGCCTGTAGTGCAAAGATGAATGATTTCTTGATGAATATCTTTGGCCCGTAGTGTAAAGATGAACAGGTGTTGAGATGAACATGACCGACTGATTAATATCCTTGGCCCGTAGTGCAAAGATGAACAGGTGTTTAGATGAATATGACCAACTGATGAGTATCTTTGGCCTGTAGTGCAAAGATGAATATTTGATTCCAGATATATATTGATTGATGTTACAGGGATAAAATATCGACGATGAACTTTTAAATTCATATATAGAAGATAGTAGTTTGCATTCTCTACTTAACTCTTCTAATGAATTATTATTTCCGCTGCGAAGATTGATTTTAAAACTGGTTCTCTATTGTATTCTATTAGATTTTTCCCTGTTGAGAACTAACGATAATTTGTTCTATATTATCTTAGTCATAATGTTCTTTACTGGGCTAGTTGAGCTCACCCTTTTCCTTTTTGTTCCATTTTTCTTCTCAGGAGGCGAGAATGTAGCGAGTACTAGCCGGGGTATTGAATGAAGGTTCTAGAGAGAGTTGTTTTGTAGTCCTCACCATTTTTGTAAAATAATGTATCAATCATTATGATGGGGATTTATTTACGTGTGGATATTGTCTAGACGGCAATATCTGTATTTAAACTCACAGTTTATATGTTGTAATAATAAAGTTGTAGTTATTTCTGTACCATGTATTTGGTGACTCAGAATGGGTTGGATGGAATGGACCTATTTTGGGGGCGTCACAAAGGTTGATAACCAACCTTATAACCACCGAAGGTGGATGAACGACCTTATATCTAGTGAAGGTGGATGACCGACCTTATAACCATCGAAGGTGGATAACCAACCTTATTACCGCCTATAGTGGATAATCAACCTTATTACCGCACAGGTGGATAACCGACCTTATTACCTCCAAAGCTAGATAACTAATCTTATCTCCACCAAATATGGATGATCGACCTTATAACTGTCAAAGGTGGAAAACCAACCTTATAACTGCCAAAATTGGAGATGATGGACGACAACTGAAGTTCTAAGAGAGAGAAAGAGAAGACAACAAAAATATAAGTTATTGCTTGAAGATGACTGAAGTGAATAAACACCATTATTGAGGTCCGAGGATGAGGACGAAGCCGTAGTGGGAAAATGTCATATGCCTATACATTAGCTGAAGCTTTTTTCATTGATTTTGATTTTGCTTTTGCCGTAGTGGTTGCTACTACCCGAAGTGTCATGAGAGAACATCTTGGATTGTCAAAGCTTATATCAGGCTTGTATATCCTGCCCCCAACTAATTCAACATAAAAAAGAAGCCCAAATATAATATAGCATTGAACAAATATAAACCTTATATCTTGCCCAAAAATATTTTCTCCTCTACCAACTTTATTTTCGTGCCGAAGAAGATGGGCGGTGTTAACGCCAAGATATTTCTACATGCCTCAATCACTGAAAAGCGCGTCCAACCCTGCACAGTAAACAAGTTAATACCAGAAGCTGGACGACTTGGACCGTCGGGGGATAGCTCCGACGTGAGAATCAGTACGGGCAAACACAAGGTTAATAATGGAGGTGATAAGCTCTAGTGTTTTTAATAACAAAAATATCAGTTACCTCTTTTGTGATGTACTCTGTCCTATAATACTCCTTTTTCATCTTGTATGTCGTCGACCTGCTATGACCTCAACTTACTGCAGGCAACACACCTCCTAATCCCATCACTGTTCTCCACCCCTAGGATTATGTCCAATCCTTATTAATTAAGGTGAAGAAATAATAGTCAAAGTTTATCTCTCTAATTATCACCGGTCCAAGCCCAAATGAAACCATATTTACTTAATAGTCTGGCCCAATACTCCAAAGGTCCAAATAAAGGCAGCCCAGATAGGCCCAAAATATTATGGCCTAACATTACCCCCAGTCTTTTATTAAACAAAATGCTTAATAAAAGAGTATATATAAAAATGGCCCAAGAATTAAAGAAATCCATATGAAACCATATTAAGCCCAATATGGAAGCCCAATCAGTAGGAACCCCAAATCCGAACACCAACTCTCCAAATTCGCCATTATTACTATCATTAAATGAGCCGCCCTCTAGTTTCAGAAATAACTGATGGGATAGCCACTATAAAAACTCAATTTCCCCAATTTTGATGGTTTTACCTGCTTATTTGAATTTCAAAGTGTTGTTGCTTCCTTCTTCCTCCCGATTTCTCTCTCTTTCTGCAATCTGTCAACAACGGTTTCTCAAACTTCAGATGACGCCATCCCCATATCCGTGACACCAATCTCTTCTATTCCTTCTACTCAAACTCCTACTAAAATGGCTTCGGGAACTAACACCAAATCTTCTGCTACTCCCAGCAAAAATCCGCCACCTAAACACACCCTAGATCCTTCCTTGTTCTTCAAAAGAGAAGAGAAATTTCCACACGCCAATACCCCTTCTGAACTTTCAGAGGATGATCTTTGTATCATTCGAGAATGCTATATGATACTAGATACCCACTGTCGACGTTGGTATTTTTGAGTGTCCCTTTTCGTTACTTGTTCTTTGGTGTTCTCATGTTAATGTGAGATTTGTTTGAAAAAATAAGTGAAAAAGGTCCGACTTGTATAATGTCGACAATTTGACTTTAAGAGTCGTTAGTTGGTGTTTTTAACTGGTTACACCAACGTAACCGAAAAAGGTTTGCACATTAACCCAATGATTTAACACTACTAAACGGGTCTGTGAAACCGGGATTTATTTTGGGTCCGGGGGCTTGATTATGCGGAGGGAAGGCGTTAGGCACCCCCCCGACATCCGTGTTACCACGGTGACTGCTACATTTCAAAGAAACTGTTATATGAATGTGTGTGTGTGTGTGTGTGTGGATCAATGTGCAATTATTTGGAAGTAGTGCAGTACCTCGTTCGTACCTATATACATAGGGTTTGAATTTATAGAAAAATTCAGTTTTAAACAAGATGTAGCAATGTCGTTTTGTAAAATAGGTTTTTCAAACCTTGTGCTCAATAGTAATTAAGGCCTTTGATGCTTCCATTTTATTATTAAATGTTCGGCTTGTTTGCTTTTATTTTTGAGATATAAAGCATTCTCGAGAAAATAATATACAGCAGTGCCGAACTCCTCATGGGCATGACAGCCATCCAAGGAAATTCAGACACTGTAAAATAATGTACAAGCTGCTTACAGCTGAAAAATGTCCATCATGGGAACCGAATCTAGATTCAGTAGACTGAATCTGTTATCACCTAATTCCTAGGCTCACATGATACTACAATTTGTATGGAAAGCAGTAAGTAGTTATATATATAAAAGTTGTAAATATATATACAGATATGATCAACCACCACGAAGTAAACTCCAGGTGGGATGAAATGTAAATAAAGCTGTAAAAGTGGTCAACTTCCACAAAGTAAACTCCAGGCACGACGAAAATATAAATAAAGCTGTATAAAGGCCACGAAGTAAACTCCAGGCCTGACAGAAATGTATATATATATATATATATAAGCAGTAAACGCACTGGATGTGAATCCAGGCTCATCGGATATGTCCGAAAACCAGTTATATACATATATATATATATATATATATATATATATATATATATATATATATATATATAAGCAATTAAATGCTCCAGACCGATGTCTAGGCTCATCAAACAGAGTCTGACAATATTTTATATATATTAAATGCTCCAGACCGAAGTCTAGACTCATCAGACAGAGTCTGACAATAGTTTATATATATATATATATATATATATATATATATATATATATATATATATATAAGCCAATAAACGCTCCAGACCGAAGTCTAGGCTCAATCGAGGCATAACTTGATAATGTTAGTTCATATAAAAATATATACAAATATATATAAGTATATGTATACAGACAGAAATGAAAACCACGGACCAAAGTCCGAGCAAACACACTCACACGACTCTTAACGTGTACAACAGTGTGTGATAATATGAGAAGAAAGCTTTATAGAATGTAAGAAGGCTTACAGTGGGCTATCAAAGTAGACTTCTATGACTCTATGTGGACAAACACTCAGCTCCCGCGGGAAAATATATAACTGTATGTGGGCTAACAGGTGTTTAAAAAGAGCAAAACACTCAATATGGGGGTGTACAAAGCTAATTGGACAGGGTTCCCTCGCTATTTTTTCTTCTAAATATGGCTGGCCCAAGCCCCATATATATAGAACTGATGGCCGCTGGTGTACCTGTGGCAGCCTCTGATACACCTGCAGCTGGTCGTGGTGCATCCGGGCCTCGCGGGTCCTGTCATCTCGAAGTACGTGCACTCATGCAATATAATGTCAGTTCGAATTTGCAGAACTTCAATCCGAGCATCCGAATGAGGTGTACAAGACCATCTTCGGACTGCTTTTGTCGAGAGTTATGCAATGACATGGGATTTTCCCTTTTTGATTCTAGGAAGATGGGTCCATGACCGAAATAGCATTCCCGGGTTCTTGTCAAGCAATTCGGTGAGCTATTTCGTGTAGTTTTCGCTCCGAAGTTAAGATATGAGTCTTATGGGTCCAATTTTGAATCAATTTGAGTTGACATGAGTGTATTTGATTTGAAGTGAAGTTGAGTTGGAAAATGACCATTTTGCCCCTCCTAAGGTTATCTCCGATTTTTGCACAGTTGTAGCGGGTTTTTCCCAGGGTTATCTCTGAGATGGTCATGCTGTTGACTCTGAATGTACTCAAAGTTATCTCTAAGGTTGGCTTGAACTCTTGGGGTTAACTCTGGGGTTGGGAAATGATGTTGCAGTCCTCCAAGGTTACCTTTGGAGTGTGAAAAAGATGTTTTTGCCCTCCTGCATTGTTAGTAACAGGAAAACAAATTCGAGTGTCTACAGATGCCCCTCTTTATCATGTTCATGCAATGCAATGGAATGGACATGATAAAGATTAGTTGACACTTGAAATATGATAAGGTACTCTTAATGATGCAAATCGCAATGTAATGAATGTTATGATGAATGTTAAAATGTTTTTGCAAATCGCACATCGCATTTTGCATATCGCAGATCGTAAAATCGCAAATCACAACGAAATGTTATGATGCATGATTAAAATGTTTTTGTAAATTGCTTTACCTTTACGGATCATTACTGATGCCTATGATGGTGTTGACGCTAATGGTTTGGCATTTAATCATTGATGCTTATTTGTTGAAGATAAGTTGAGATGTTTTCCACATCTTTGATGGGGATGACATTCTTAAATCACCAGACCTTCCCGATGTATACGCTAGTAGTTTACAACAGTGCCTACCCTGTTGGTAGTTGAACACGCTGTTATCATCCAATTGTTCCGGTTCTCACTCGAACGGTGGTATTCAAAACTTTCATCACTGAACTGTCTTGATGTCGCGCTAAATTTGAAGATAATAGTTTAGAATACCAGATCTTCTGATACCTTCACTGAGGAAATATTCAAAGGTTTGTTTTTTCAGACTCTACCTGATGTTATGCTTGATAGAAATGTACGTTGATGTAACGCTTCACCCTTTTTGAGGTGATTTGGAGTTTCCTTTCGTTGTTGGGTGATGGTGCCCCATTTCCTTGAACATTTGATTCGCTACCCAGCTGAACTGATGACCTTAATGCCGTTGATATCCCTGGAGGGTGTAGCTCACTTTTTTGCTGTCGAAATTTTGAACTTCAGTGTAGAGGCCTCAATTTATGAGGATTTGACGCAAATTAACACATTTGTCGATGTAGATTTCATTCGCTAGACCTTTTGTCATTGGCCTTGAGTTAAGAACTTTTTGAGAATTTTCCCCTTCTTTCGTAGGGGCACGCTAATGTCGCCATGATTTCTTTCAGGAGTTTTCCTTCTTTTGATGAGAGGCCTGATCCCACCTTAAAATCCTTCGCTTTCCTAGAATCAAAAAATGCCCCAGTCCTTTCGCATACTAATGTCGGGGATTCATACGAGAAACTCTCTTTGTTGATGAAGTCGCAAGTGAGTAATATTCAAATCACTAATGAGCTAATGTGAGAGAAGCTTTGATGATGATGTACCATGCTGATGGTGTTGACTGGGGCATTTTCCTCTTTAGGATGTTTGATAAATGCTCCAATGTTGAGTTGTCGATGTTTCCGAGATTGCCCAAGTCTTATTGTAGTGGTCGCAATATCGAGTTGTCGTCGATTTTGAAATTGCCCTAGCCTTGCTTGTTGTCTGGGATAGTCGCTTTGACAGATGGGCTGAAAAGATGCTGAGATCACAAGAGACTTTTCTTCTGTACCAGATGGTGAACAAGTATAGGACTTGGGTTTTGATGCCTTCAATCATTATTCCTGACTTGGTATTGCAATCGGTCTTGATTTTCTTCTAATTTGATTAAGACTCGTGATTAAGGGTTCTGAATCTTTGAAGGTCCTCGCTGTTGGCTGTCTTAGCATATCGTTGTTTCTTACTTTGTGGGATTTGTGCCAGATTTAATGGAATGACATTGCAGTGTTGTTGGGTCTTCTCCACATAGGTCGCTGACTTGGAGGGTCGTTCTTGGGATCGACATTTGGATTTGGACGTTTCTATTGAGGGTTAGACCGCACCACTGGTGGTTGCCTATGTACTCCCGTGAGTGTGGGAGATCAGGTATGCGTAGTTCCTACTTGATAAGATCAATAGTTTGACAAGTGTTTGTTTGAGAAGCGTTTGTTTGAGAAGTGTTTGTTTGAGAAGTGTTTGGTTTGGGAAGTGTTTGGTTTGAGAAGTGTTTGGTTTGACCGCACCATAAATGGCTGCCTACGTACTCCTATTGAAGAGGGGAGATTAGGTCTTTTGTAGTTCAGGCTTGATGAGCTGAAACCTGAATGATTTGATTTTTGATTTTTTTTATTTTTCTTTTTTTTTTCTTTTGTTTTTTTTCTTTTTTTCTTTTTTTTTTCTATACATGCATGGAAAATAAAAAGCATACTGTGAAGGAAGTGATACCGTCCCAACATCTTTTGGAACTCGCAACTTTATCTCCTGGATCTACATCTTTTTGGCTAGTTGAGGCCTGATAGTCCAGTCGTTAGTGGTTGTGTTGCCTTCAAGGCTCGCGACAGAGGTTACTTCTTGGTTTTGAATGTCTTCACTTATGGCCATAACTTGATCGCTTCCATGTTCAATACATTCTTCAAGGATGCTTGAGCTGGACCCATCGCAAAAAAGGTATGAAATCTTAATTCATTGATGGGTTGGTTTCCCCGACAACCTCACCACCTTCTCCTTCATTTGTTCCTTCACGCTTTTCCTGGGCTTGAGAGGATTCAACCATGAAATCTACCTCGAACTGTCATCACATTTCTTGCAAGGAATTTTCCTTTTCTGCCTTTTCTTCCTTGGAAAGGATCAGTATTTCCTCCGTATCATCCAAGGTGATAAAATCAGGAACGTGGTTGATATCTTTGGACCAGAAGATGTTTGATGTTGGCAGAAGAATATCCTTCGGGAATTCCCTTATATCTTATATCATTTCCTGCGTTAGGATCACTCCATCTTGTGTTCTGCCAGGATTATCACTCACAACCTTCACCATATTTGAACTACTTGTCTCGAGTGGACATCTTAAGCTTTTTATTGCCTTTTCACCTTTTTTGGTCATGGGAATTTCTATCCCTAGCTCTCCATTTTCAATAAGATCCTGGATTTTATGTCACAAAGCCCAACATTCCTCAGTCGTATGTCCAAGTGAGTTAGAATGGTAGAGACATATCTTGGTTGAATCATAGCTCTTTATCTTGGGATTTACAGGAGGTAGCAACTCAGTAATCCTTCCTTTGCTTATCAGAAAGTGTAGTATTTCTTCATTGGATTTACTTAGAGGGGTGAATTTTCAGACTCTTGTGGAGGTTATTTGATCTTTCTTCTTTGAGAGTTTGCATTCCCCGAAGCAATTTTTCTATTGGCGAGGTTTGCTAGCAATTTTATCATCCCCCTTTTCTTGGCCTTCTGATAGTTGAGTGAAGAAATGCCTCGTATCCTGATGTTGGTGCACTATTAGCTTAGCTAGCAAATTTACTTGGTTCTGGATTGTCTCTAACTTTTGCATTACTATCATACCCTCTTCCGAGTTTTCCCATTTTAGGACATCTGCTCTGTGCCTTTGGGGGTAGTCTTCTATCCTTCGTATGCACTTATGAATTGGATATATTTCAGCGCTTCCTGACCCTATCATGTTTACTTCTTCCGTATCATGCTGCAACAGAAGGTTGGTGTTGACATTTTGTTGGTCAGGTTGGTGGACAACAATACTACCATTTTCGATCAGATTTTGAATTTTATGCTTTAAGGACCAACAATCTTGTGTATCGTGTCCTGGAGATCCTAAGTGGTAAGCACATCTCTGGCTTGGATTGTATCTTTTGCTCCCTGGTTCCAGAGGTGGAGCCAGTTCGGTAATTTGCTTATGATCCATCAAAATCGCCAACACATTTTCAAGAGAATCGCCTAGTGGAGTGAACTCCCGATTTTCCGTTCTCTAAAATTTTCTTTTCCTGTCCTGGAATTGGTTAAATGCTGCCTGTTGTTGAAATGGTAGATTGTCTTGCTTTTTCCAAATGGGGGGACTGTAGGTTGGTCTACTAGATTGCCCTTGTACAACAAGGGATACATCTTCAGTGTCTTTATAAGGTACCCCCTTGGGATCGCTCGTATTCTTGCCAGTCTTTATATACTTGGCAACTACTTCTAAGGCAGTGAAGTCTTTCATCTTGCCGGTGTTCAGGCCCATCTCTGCCATTTCGCCGTGTTTGATCATTTCAGAGAATGGCTTTCCTATGCCTGCTAGGATCCTGTCGTAGTACGGAGCCTCTTGGATATCAATAAATATCATTACCATCTCAGTTTCCATCATTGATGGAATGACTTGCGCTGCGAGATGTCTCCACCTTTGGGCATATTCTCAGAAAGATTCAGTACTTTACTTTTTGACTTTAGTCACTTGGTATCGATCCAGCGCCATTTTTTGACTAAAAAATGTACTGATTTAGAAAGGCGTGGGCCAATTCTTCCCAGTTGTGGATTTTGGCATTGTCAAGTCGGGCATACCAGGCTTTAGCCTCTCCGATGAGACTTTTTTGAAAAAGTTGCATTCTGAGGCTTTCATCTTTAGCATAAGACCCCAGTTCGCCAATGTACACTTTCAGATGCGTATAGGGATCGCCTGCCCCATTGTACTTTTCAAACTCTAGGACTTTGAATTTGGTAGGATATCGAGCCCCTGGGAATATGCAGAGATCTAAATAGGTGACACTCCCATAATTTCCAGTCCCTTTGATTGATCAGATGGTCTCCTCCATTTGTTGGACTTTCTTTCTTAGATCCCTAGTTTCTTGATCATCCCTGAGATTTGTGATCTCTTTATTGGAATGAGGTTAAGGTATCTAGGTTTCCATCTTCTTGCCAATACCTTGACTGCCCCCTAGGGTGGATAATTCTGGTTGAGTAGGCATTGTTTGGCCCTGAATTTCTCCATGTGTAGAGGATTCTGTATGGATGGGTATTTGTGAACCCTGAGTAGATTGGTGTAGTTCTTTGAGCATAACAACCAACTCTATCATTTGATAGCTTAATCTTTCGAACTCCTTGCGAGAGACAGGAGTAGGATCAAGTTGGGCACTTTTATCCATGTCTAACTATGGGCTTAATGCCCTTTTGGACTTTGAACGGGAAACAAGATCAATTGCTTCCCTACAAAAACTTATGTAGTTTAGTCTTAGGGAAATGTATAAAAATTTTACATGCTATCATAACATGTCCATTTTAGGAATATTATCCTGCAAAATGGGTACCATTTGATAGCATGTCAAGCCTTAATATGCATTCACATATTCTTCATATTTTCCATTACATTGATATTGACAAGAAATTGAAATGAGAGAGTATGAAGAGACATCCCTTCGCGTTTGGTTTATCAGAGGCTGGCCTATCTTAAGTTACTCTCGCGGCTTTTTTGCATGAAGGTTCCGAGATCATCACAATCTACTTGACGAGAAGTTAATCCGGTCGTTCAACTGGAGCAAATTTGA